>JABUQX010137160.1:10000-22507 GCA_015478945.1 Trachelipus rathkii | reverse complement strand
TGCTTTAGATACTCTTGGTGAATGAAAGCGTTTATTCGTAAGTTAGCTACGTTATGTTTAAAATTACTATTGGACTGTGCTGAAATTAACACTGATTTGTAGGAGAAATGATGAGTTTTGTAAGAATTACTATGTTAATGACGCATGATTGTTAGGAACGTGAGCCAGGTTTAAGATTTGCTGAGTAGATGTTAGGTTTGCTCAGAGGAATTTGCTATGTCTACTTTGTTATCATAGTTCAAATGATGTATATACCGGAAAGAATTACACTTTATTTATGTTTGTTAAAACTTTTGTTGTCTTTGCACAATTATTCGATTGGGATTATGATATTTAGACCAGGTTATGATGAATTTTGTTAAATATTACCAAGTTGATGTAAAAATTTCGTAAGTTAGCATTATATTCGTTTTCCGTATGCTGAGTAGACAGGGTTGATGCTAGATTGTTGTTAAATATTACGATTTAATGTAAAATTACAATGATAGTTAGAGATATGCTTGAAGAAAAAAAAATATATTTTACGTTTTGTACGAAGTGTAGGCTTTACTGTTGTAAGTGCGGAAAGTTTGTTAATGTTAGTAAGTTATTCGTACGTATGGTATGTTAGGTTTGTTGTTGTACATTATATTCTTAGTTCAGGTTATGTTATGTTAGCTATTAATGTAAAACTTTTGTACGGTTAGCATTAATATTGATGGTTAGTATAAAAAACTATTTATTGTGATGTTTAGTCGAAATGATACTCGAAATATGACATGAAATCAATAGATCAATAGACCAAAAAGGTCATGTGGGAGGGGTGGGAGTGGTAGATGGTTTGATTACTGGATTTACTGGTTTACTCCTTAAAATCTGTAAACTATTACAATTTACTATTAGATATTTTATTCAAAAACTTATTTTTAGTATGTTTGGATAAAACTTGTTATGTTTACAGTGATTCGTTGGTCTGTATGATAATTTAGACATGGTTATATAATTTTTTGTAAATATTACTGTGTCAATGTCAAAAAATAACGTTAATATGTTAGAGATATGCTAGGAAAAAGTAGGAATAGGTTACGTTTTGTATGCAATGCTATTACTTACTGGTGTTAAGTGTGGAACTTTGGTTTAATGTTGAACTGTTTAGTAGTGCATAAGTGTGTTAAGTTGTAGCTTTAAGCTGTACATTATTTTCTTAGTTCTATGATGCGTGTTAGCTTTATTAATGTGAAAAACAATGTTATGTTATATAAGCATCGTTGTGTTAGTATATAAAGAACTCATCTTTGTGCTATGTTCATCCGAAATTGATACTCGTAATGCAACGTAAATCAATAGTGTAAATGTAAATTACAATGATATGGTAGAGTTATGCTTGAAAAAGTCAGTGTGAATGGTTACGTTTTGTACGCTGGGCTAGTTACTTTAGTGTTGTTAAGTATGGAACGTCTGTTTGTGTTAGGTTTGTCGTTGTACATTATATTCTTAGTTCAGGTTAATGTTATTTAGCTTTATTAATGTTAAAAAAATACTTTGTTACGGTAGCATATATTCGACAGTTTAGTATACCAAAAAACTTTACGTTTGTGTATGTTTAGTTCGAAATGATACTCGGAAATATTGACCATGAATCAATATGATCAATAAATTAAAGGTCCTGGTGGAGGGTGGGAGTATTGATGGCTTGATTTTTACTAATTACTAGATTTTACTGCTTTAAAATGCTTTAATAAATTATAAATTTTGCTTGTGATATTATTCAAAGAACTATTTTTATGTTGATGTTTGGTATAAAATTTGTATGTTTACAGTATTCGTGATGTATAAATTAGACATGGTTATGATAATTTTTGTTAAATATCCACTGTGTCAATGTAAAAATTAACGTTAATATGTTAGAGTTATGCTTGAAAAAGTATGAATAGGTTACGTATTTGTTTGCATTGGCTAGTTACTGTTACTGGTTTAAGTGGGAACTTTGGTAATTTTAACTGTTTTATTAGTGCCGAAAAAGTTTGTTTGTTAAAGTTTGTGGTTGTACATGTATTTTCTTAGTTATATGGCGTATGTGGTTTGATTAATGTGAAAAACATTGTATGTTAGCATATATTCGATGGTTAGTAATATAAAGAACTCATTGTTTGGCTATGTTTCATCCGAAATGATTACTCGAAATCGCAACGTAAATCAATGGGTTAATGTAAATTAACAATAATATGTAGAGAATGGTTGAAAAGTGTAATAGGTACGTCTTTTACGCTGTGCTAGGTACTTGACTGTTGTTAAGTTATGGAACTTGTTAATGTAGTAGTTTATTCGTGCGTAATGTGTGTTAGGTTTTGTTCATTGTGCCAATTATTCTTAGCCTGTAATCCTATGTATAGCTTTAATTAATTTGAAAACAATGTTACGTTAGCATATATTCGATGGTTAGTATATAAGAACTTATTTTTGTACTATGTTTAACCAAAATAGGTACTCGACATGGTGACCTGCGTTCATTTAGATCGAAAAGATCAAAAGGCATGGATGGGATGGTAGGAGGGGCGGGAGGGGTCGAGTTTTGATTTACTGATTTACTCGATTTACAGCTTTAAATCGGTAAACTATTACACTTGTACTATGAATTTTATTCCAAAGAAGCTTATTTTTGTGTTGTGTATGGGTAAAACTTTTGTTATTTTTATGTTTATGTTTGGCAAATAAACTTGTATGTTTGCAACTAATTGGGTTTTACTTCCCTCGTATGTTCGCTTTATGGGCCAAGTTGTTAATGATAGCTGTTTATTGTCTGGTGTTGTGTTGTAAGTATGTTATGTTCATAGTTAGCTTTACTGAGGTTAAAACTTTACTTTGTTTGTCTTACCCGTTAGATTAAGATGTTAGTTCAGGTTATGATAAATTTTTGGTAAATTATTACTATGTTAAATGTAAGATTTAATTATTGTCATGTTTGGGTGATATGTTTTGATAAAGTGTGAATGGATTATGTTGTTGTAAAGCCTTGTTAGTATTACTGTTGATAAGTTTCGACCTTTGTTAATGTTAGCAGTTTATTCTTGCTTAAGATGTTGTCAGGTTTTGGCGTTGTATATTAATTTCTTAGTCTGGTAATGCTATGTTGGCTTTTTTATTAAATTGTTAAAATTTTGTGACGACTTGCATACTGGGTCGCTGCTGCTGCTATGATATACACAAGGGTAGTGATAAATTTTAGTATATAATATTACCAGTTTAAAGTAAAATTAACATTTTATGTTAGAGACATGCTGCAAAAGGTTGAATAGGTTACGTTTTTGATTGAATTGTTAGTTACTTTTACAGTTTTTAAATATGGAACTTTGTTAACGTAAACCATTTATTCCTGTTTAGTGTTAGGTTTGTCTTTGGGGGGTTATATCCGTAGTTCAGATGATGATGCTAAGTAAGCTTATTAATGTGGAAACTTTGTTACGTCAACATATATTCATTGATCTTGTATAAAGAACTTTGATTTTATGTATATGTCTACCAAAAATTGATTACTCGACAATGTGACTTTAATCAAGAGATCAATAGATCAGAATAGATCAATAGACAGGGATGTAGGTTGGGTGGCTTGATTTACTGATTTTACTGATTTAGGGTTATGTAAAACATTACAATTTTAGTAAAAATTGACCTTAATCAATAGAATCACGACGGGACAGGAGGGTGGTTGGGATGGGAATTTGATTTACTGATTTACTGATTTAGGTATGTAAAACGTTACAATTAGTAAAAATTTTACTTTTAATCAATAGATCAATAGATCAGCAGATCAATAGATGGGGAGTTGTGAGGGTTGTATGATTTACTGATTTACTGCTTATAGGGTATGAAAAACATGACAAGTTTTAGTAAAAAGATTTGACCTTAATCATAGATTCAATAGGATCAAGAGAATTCAATAGATCACGGACTTTACAGAGGGAGGTGGTGATGCGGTGATATACTTGATTACTGCTTCTAGGGTATGTGAAATAGGACCAATTTTAGTAAAAAATTTGACTTAAATCAATAGATCAATAGATCACGACTAGACAGGATGAAGGGTAGGTTGGGGTGGTTTGATTTACTATTTACTGCTTTAGGGTATGTAAAAACGTAAATTTGTAGTTATAAACATAAAAAGAATAAGAAATTTTATTTATTTATTTATTTATTTATTTTTTATTATTTTTTTTCTTAATGGTTCTGAAACCCTTATTTTCGAAATCTACAGGCCCAATAACATATATAAAGACATCAATATTGTATCATTACACAAATATTTATAAATCGGCACTGCACCGGAGCCAGCACCGGTGCAGTGTCAACTCCTACTCCTCTGGGTCAGACTCCTTCGTCATTCTTTCCCTCCTTATTTCATCTTCATCCTTTCTTCATCCTCCTTTCGACCTCTTTGTACTCGTGTGCTCTTTTTTTCAGCGAGGGACCCCCCTAATTGGGGGTCCTAGACACGCCACACGGACTTAAACCATCATATTCGAAACTCTACCGAACCTCGATAAACCTTATATAAACAACCAAATTTGTGTTATACGAACTGTTTATTAACTCGGCACCGCAGTGGCTCCAGCATCGGTGCCGGAGCCAACTCTCAGATTCATATATCAAGTATTTCTAGAAATTCAACCTCTGAATCCTCGCACCAAATTTCAGCCGAATTACGAACACTTCGATTTTTAAAGGGGGGTGGGTCCCCCAGGGGACCCACGGGGGACGTACCTCGTCTACGACGAAGTTTACATCCCCATCTAACCACCCCTCCAAATTTTAACCAGATACAATAACCCTAACCCATGTAGATATATATCGAACTCGGAACCGGATGCGAAGAAGAAAACCGCGGCGGAAATAATAACAAAAATAATAATAATAATAATAATAATAATAATAATTAATAATAATAATAATAATAATATAATAATTATTAATAAATAATAATAAAATAATAATAAATAATAATATAATAAATAATAATAATAATTAATAATAATAATAATAATAATAATAATAATAATAAGTAATATAATAACCAGACAGATCAAACAAACGATGTCTGAACCAAACCGAACCCTGAACCGGAGCCGGAGACTGGAACCAGAGTCGGAGTCGGAGTCGGAATCGGAGTCGGAGTCGGCTCAAAAATTGAATCCTTCTACGAAGGATTCAATGTTTTTCGACGTAATAATAATAATAATAATAATGTGTATGTGTATGCGCACGCACAAGCGCGCGTAATAAAAAATAATTAAGAAATAACATGACATTCAATTATCTTATCTCAAAAACATGGGTTCTTATCAGCTAAAGCTGAAAAGAATACGCTACGCCGTAGTCCAATAGGCGGTCAAACTGGTGGAATACTACTATATATATATATATATATTAATATAGAATATAAATAATATATATATATATATATGATATTATATATATACTATATATATATATATATATATAATAATATATATTATATAAATATATATTATATATATTATATATATTTTACAGACTAGTTAAACACCATCACTCACGGGCAGAGCCCTAATCCAGGAGGAGGAGGTGTACTCGTTTAACGTCCGAGCAGGACTGAAGCCAAGCCCAAGGAGAGAATAGTCACATTCTCCCCACTCCAACCAGTTGCGAACCTGGGCCCTCGCTTTGTTTTGGGCGAGTGCTCTCCACTGAGCTACCGGGTGGCTTTAAGTAATAAATAAATATAAAAGTATATAAAAGAAAAAATATATATATATATACAAGTATACCATACATACAAATACATACATATATACATGCATACGTCATACAAATACCAATATATATTACACTAACATCAGTGACAATATTACTATTACTAACACTATTATTATCAATAACATTAATACTTATACTAATTATTAACACTCACTATTTTCATTAACACTAGTTTTATCACTAATAATTTTATATTAATAAATATTAGTATTATTTCAATATTATCACTATCACATCATTATTATTACCGTCATCATTAGCATATTATTATCATTATGCACTATTTTTATCATTATCATAATCCCTACTATCATTATGGTATTTATTTATTAATTATTATTATTCTTTAGACAAATTATTAACACTACCACTATATCATTAACCACTAGTTTTATCACAAATTATATAATTATTACTATTAGTAGATGTAAAGTTATTCCTAACTTAGCAACCACCTTCATGAGCAGCCCTCTTGTTGGACCATGAAAATTGAGAATATTCGGAGGAGGCGTCGATGACCCACACAGGTTACCAACAACCTAAAAGTCCAATTGTTAATATATATATATATTATATATATATATAATTAATAATATAATAGATTATAATAAATATATATATATTAATATATATATATATATATATATATATATAAATATATATATATATATATTATATATATATATTATTATATAACCCATAAAAATCAATAATTAGAACGCTCATTACTCAGGTGGCTCAAAGGGCAAGCTTTAAAGTGGGCAAGAGTATACATAGAAGGGAAAACAGGTTATGATTGATAAAGAATTCCACAGAAAAGAAGTCCACATAACAGAAAAGGCTGTAAAGAATATAGAGCAAGCACCCCTTGGTGATAGTGCATTTCCATAGGAATCTTATGTTGTTGATGAAGATGCAGTAACATGTACCCTTTGCTCCGGTGAGAAGTCTTTGCAAAGGTAATGGAATACGCAGAAATTAGTCCCTTTCAAGTTAACCCATCACAAAACTTCAAGGTTATTCTACTAGAGATTCAATATAAAGAGAATTGGACAAGGAATAATTTATAAATTATCCAAAAATTGGATCAAACTGCTGCCTCCCAGATTTGAGATTATACTTCAAGTCTCCTAGTAACTGAGTAGAGAAAATAATTTTCATAGCTTAAACAGAACTCCGCAAGATTTTCTGAACAGTCTTAGAAAGTATTGTGATATAAGGATTTGCAAGAAAAGTATGTGTTTATGCATTCAGGAAGTTTATGGTCGTCAACAGATGAGGCTGTAGAGTCGTCGAAAGAGAAAGGAGAGTTGGGTGATGCTTTGAAAGGGAAATATGAAGAAAAGTATTTAAAAAGAGTTGAATTTCACAACGAGAAACCCTCTACCTAAATTAGCCATAATTGAATCATAAATATTAAGTAAAGGGGCAACTTTAAGAGCAGATGAAAGGGGGAGATTTGATGTGAGCAAAATAATGATGAGTCATGACATCGGTATAGGAATGAATAGAGTTAGAAGAGCAGATGAAAAAAGTTGTGTAAGACTATGATAGAAGATAAATCTTAACACAGTGAAATTTCAATATTACCATAGAAAGAAAAGAACCCGGAATTGTCGAGGATATGAAATGAATTGAGAGAAAACTAGACACAGTTCCAAAGGAAAGACGACGATAGATCAGCAAGATATGATGGTATATCACCAGTTGACCTCGGGTGTCGATTGGCATGTTGATGATCGTCAAAAAGGAAAAGAATAGCATTATTATTATTATTATTATTATTATTATTATTATTATTATTATTATTATTATTATTATTATTATTATTATTATTATTATTATTATTATTATTATTATTATTATTATTATTATTATTATTATTATTATTATTATTATTATTATTATTATTATTATTATTATTATTATTATTATTATTATTATTATTATTATTATTATTCAAATTATTTTAAAATCTTAAATTTTATTTAAATAAAATTTAAGATTTTAAAATAATTTAAATAACAATAATTGAGTTGATGAATAAAATAAGGAATCTTTTCAAAATGTTTCAAAAATATCCTAATTTTATTTAACTAAATCATTCTTTTTTTTCCTCTTCCTTGGATTTATCTTTGCTACTCTTAGTAGAACCTGATTTCTGAGTAATATCCATTTCTGTAAATTGTTTCGGCGTATGACATGCCGTACAAGTGCTGCAAGAGTAACATTCGCTAATATTACTCGAAGTTGATATCCTTTGACTTTTTAAAACTTTATCAATGGAAGAAGGATCTCCAATAACGGCAACTCCCGCACCTATTCTCTGGGTTCCAAGCATAGGGGTGTAGTGTTCTGGGGAGGATTCTAATACGTGGTAAGTGATAGCTGAGCTTACACACGTTGGTACTCCATTTACCAAACCATGCCCACCAGAGACAACCATATACGGACCATATGATGTCGCACAGTGATTCAAACGTCCTTCTGACATGTTACCCCAAAATGTCCAGGACCTTGTGGTCTCTTCCCACACTTGAATTTTGGAAACTGCTACCGGGGCATCTTTAGTTCCTGTTAGCCCTCCAGTAACGTAAAGCCTGTCAAAAAGCGAAATAGCAGAACTAAGCATTAATGGCCTCTACAAACTTGTAATTACTTTCCAGTGTTTCACGTCACCATCATAGACTTCAACACTGCTCAAAATCTCTCCATCGCTACATCTACCTCCAATGACCCATATTGCGTCCTTGTGAACACAAACAGAAGCTCCGGCCCTTTCGTGAAGTAAATGAGGTCTTCTTTTCCATTTAAATGATGTTGGATCCAAAGACTCAACGCTGGCAAGGGCTTGCCTGCCATCAGTTCCTCCTACAGCCCAAATGCTACCTCTATACGAAACGAAACCATGATGAGAACGACAGGTACTCATTGATGGTAATTCCTTAATACTATTATCATGAATTGTTAACATGTAAGCTGAACTGTAAATTGTTGTATCATCATCCCAGCCAAGCAAATATTATCCTGTAGAATTTCTTCCCCCTGATATAAATACTTTATTTCCAAAAACTGCTACTCCCATATGAGCCATGGTCACGGGTAACGAAACAGACAGTTTCGCCCACTATGCTGGATTCGGTTTCAAATCTAAGTTATTGATACTTCTACCAGCTAACAATTCCTCCATTGAAAGATCGAGTATGCAACCACCCATATGAACTATATACCTTGGTTTTGTCATCATTTTTCGAAGAGTGGTTCTTATATTCTAGCTTTTCATTTATCTTTGTATCGTTGATATTGCTCGCTCCCTGTTGGCCAAGTCTTCCCTTGCCATGCGTTGCCAAAATAGAGTTTATATAGTTGATGCAGCATCAGTTAAACGCTATAATTTATTTTTCATATGGTTTATTCTTTCTTTGGCCTCTTAACCCAAGTTCTTAGCTCCTTCATCTTTTGGGTCCCAGATAGACCAAAGTTGCATAAGTTTTTAAATGAAAGAGGATAGCTGTTGATTTGAACTTTTCATAACCTCATCTTTAACATGCATATCATATTCTGATTTATCATTATCATTGTTAAAACTATCTTTTCCAGCTGCATCAGACACTGACTTTATATGTTTATATCGATACTCCTACGTATATTTGTCAAGATTATCAATAACTTTTTCTCTCGCTGTCCAAATCTGCAATTGGGCTTCTCTCTTCTCATTAAACTCTTAATTTTTTTTAGGATCTTCTATTCTTAATTTATCATCCAAATCATAGCCTGAATCTTTACCTTCAAAATTTAAAGGCCTGTTACCACAGTTCATATAATGGTTAACTGCCTCCCACATATACTCCGTCTTAAACTGAACGAAGAGGTTATCATTTTTGCTGCTTGAACTTGAGACGCAACTCGGAAGACACTGCAAAGGAGAAGCAGAAGAAGGCTGTAAAATAGGCTAAGGAGCTTGAGGGGAATTTGAGAAAAGATTAATAACATTTTCGTAATTTTCTTCTCCGTAATTTTAACTTCTATTATCTTCTTGGTGTGTTTTCACCATCGTCAAAAATTATATTAAAGAAAATTCAATTTGTAACGATAAATATTGAATTTTTTAATTTATGCACATTATATATATATATATATATATATATATATATATATATATATATATATATATATAGCAGAAAGATATATATATATATATATACAGCAGTATATGTTATATATATATATATATATATATATATATATATATATATATATATATATATTATATATATATATACTACATGATGAACTTTTAATGTTTAATTCTGCTTTCTTAGTATATATATATATATATATATATATATATATTATTATATATATATATATATATATATATATATATATATAGTTATTATATATATATATATATATATATATATATATATATATATATATATATATTTATATATATATATATATATATATATATATATACAGTGTGTGTGTGTGTGTGTGTGTGTGTGTGTGTGTGTGTGTGTGTGTGTGTGAGTCTGTGTGTGTGTGTGTGTGTGTGTGTGTGTGTGTGTGTGTGTGTGTGTGTGTGTGTGTGTGTGTGTGTGTGTGTGTGTGTGTGTGTGTGTGTGTGTGTGTGTGTGTGTGTGTGTGTGTGTGTGTGTGTGTGTGTGTGTAGTGTGTGTGTGTGTGTGTTAATCAAACACATGTTTAATAATTTAGCTGGATTCTCGTTAGTCTTAGGTTGGTTAGACCTAGGGTGGGGAAGAATAACTTATCAAGAACCGCTTATTGTTATTAAGATTGAAGTATAATGTTCGCTATTATTTTAAGCCTTATGGACTTTATATCGCTAGAAAAAGTTTAAATTAATAGACTAAATTTTGGTGAAGGAATAGAGAGAGACTTCTCAAATCTGTGTCTGTCCTGTAGGATGAGACGTCCTTAGTTGGAGAGTTGGAGAGGAATTTTGCTGTCATTAAATGTTGGTTGCGTATTAAAGGAATTAGAGAATCTTTCATACACAAGTAGAAAAAATTCAAAGGAAACCAGAATTGGGAAACCAACTTCAAATTAAAAGCCGACATGTTCGATACATGGTTTTTCCCAGACTCTGCTGTCGAGTTGAAAGCCGAGTGGACACATAATTATATATACTATGATAATGAGAAAACGTATAAGGCGGTGTCCGCTGTCTTGTTATAAACTATGTGAACGATACAATATGAAAGTTATATGATCTACACCAGCGGTCTCCAAACTTTTTTGATCGCGTACCCCTAAGACGAAAATAATTCCAAGTTGTACCCCTATAAGATATATAGATATATATATATATATATATATATATATATATATATATATATATATATATATATATATATATATATATATATATATATATAAGAGTAGAAGAGCATATATATATATATATATATATATATATATATATATAAACTCGCGGACAAATTTAATGCATCACCCGTAAATATAATGTAAACTCTTTCATTTTTGGAAATATAGAGCTAGGGTTTGGTTTTATTTGGGTCATACCTAACTTCGAGTGTATACCGGATGTAATAAAACCGAGTGTTGATGAAAAGGGAACAATAAAGACAACCAACCAAATTACGAAATCCCGAAAGTACGTTCATAGTAGAACAAGGATGGCAAGACACCAACCAACTAACGAAACAAACCCTATGCTGTAAGTCGTAGCTTGACAAACTGTCACAATGGAAAGACATCGTCAGAGAAGAGGAACCTGCCATAGGAGTTATCACACTGTCCGAAGCAGGACATTCTTAGAGACAGGTGGCTCATCAACTCGGGGTAAACCAATCGACGGTCAGTCGAATCCTTCGTCGGTTCAGGGAGACTGGCAGCAACCGTAGACGACATGGTCAGGGTCGCCCGATGGCGACGCCAGAGAGAGATGACAGATTCCTCCATCTGGCGCTTCGTGATCGTTTCCAAAACAAACCATACAGCTACAACATTAGGTTCTTTTTGAGCTCAGACATAAAACATTTCCGAGCGTACAGCAGAAGACGACAGAATGAACGTGGAGTAAGGTATTACAAGGTGTGTCATCGGCCCTCTCCTGATCAGGGAGCATCGGGTTGCGATTTCATTTTTCACAAGCGTATGGAGATTGGACATTCACAGATGAGTCGAGGTTCACACTACATGGACCAGATGAACGTCAGCGAATTTAAAGACGTGCAGGTGAGCACTTTTCTGCTTGCAATATCTCCCAAGGATTCCGAGGTGACTCTGTGATGGTGGGCAGGGCACCTAAGCTGGTGCTCGTACTTACTGCATATCGTGAGTAGAGGGAACGCTAACGACTAAAGGTATGCGGTTAATAATCCTCCAAGAGTATATAGTGCCTTTCGCGTCCTTCATTGACGTCCATTTTTGTTACTCCATGACCAACACCACACCGCACACTGCACAGGTCATCCAACGGTACCTATAACAGGTAGGGATCAGACTCTTTGGCCATTTCTGCGACTTGTGGACCTCGACACAAATCCCATTAAACATGTTTGGGATTTATAGGCGTGTTCGAGCCCGTGAACATGCTCCGTCCACAGTCAGGGGAACTTGCAACGCTTGAGAACATCCCGCAGGGAGACCATCTCCAAGATCATTCCATCAATGCCGAATCGCTTGGAGAAAGTTGGAAGGGCCAGAGGGGGTACAATTCATTATTAGACACCTTTATGCTGTATTCAC
>JABUQX010137160.1:0-2500 GCA_015478945.1 Trachelipus rathkii | reverse complement strand
CCCTCTCGCATCTGGGAAGGATTCCTGTTATTTCTGAACCGAACGTTGATCGTAACACGTCCAAGGGTACCATATATGCACCAGAGTTCTGTTCGGATACTTCGGAGACCATTCTCGCTCATTTGCAGAGACACAACATGCCTGTCACCGACATTTATTGGTTCTCTCCTCGTAAGGAGAACCCCTCAACGATGAACCCCCGTCTCCTACTTACATTCTCTGTACCTTTCTCTCCGACCAAGGTAAAACTCGGTTTTAATATGCACTCAGTTTGGACCTATGTGCCCCTCCCGAGGAGATGATTTAAATGTCACCTCAGAAATATTGTTGGTATCCGCAGACCATCTGCCCGACATGCGGCAGTTCTCTCCATCCCAATTGTGAAACCCATCCTCCTTGTTGCCTTAACTGCAAAGGTCCCCAGCCAGCCTACTCTGTCCACTGCCCCTTCTTCGCCTTGAAGAAGGAAATCTTTGAGCAGTGCGCAATTCATAAGTTTTGTCGTCGTGAGGCTACACGCCGTGCACGAGAGAAGTTGGCTAATCTTCCTCTTTCTTATGCTGCGGCGACAACTAATACCTCTCCAGTCGACTTTACCATTGCACCTCGCTCCCGTGCTTTGTGTCCAGATCTTTCTCAGCTTTCACGTTCTACCACGCGGCCTACCGTCCCACGTTCCGGGTCACCTGATTTGGTGTTTCCTGTTGTTTGGGACAACCCTCCCAACTCTTCTACCATGGTCCGCCGGACCACTCGTCTTCCATCGCCAACACACAACCATCTCTCACGATGTCCACATTGCTGAGATCCATGCCCCCCTCGATGGGGTCTCTACCGATGTCGTTGCATTTTCAGTATCTGAGGTTGATAACACCCGTCCTTGTCCCGAGTCTGACCTTCCTTACACTATCTCCCGGAAACGTCCTGCATCAGTTTCCCTTGGGAAACAACGTGGCTCTCCTAACGGTAACGTGAATGGATCTTCCCGGACCAAATATCCCTTCTCGTTTGCGTATCGGGTTACCGACTTCTTAAAACAGAAGGATCCCGTTCGGCCTGAGTGTCCCCATTCTCTCCAGCCAAAACGTGCTCGCCGTTCAGAACACTGACGGGGTAAACCTGCGGCTAGTGGGTCACCCTCGTCCACGATGGTGTCCCGAACTCCGCCTAGGACAGAACCGTGTCAACCATACTCTAGTGATTCCGAAACTTATTCGGATGCTACCATGGACTCTTCGGACACTTCCCCGCCCACTGCTCGGCCTCGTGTTGTTCCTGGGGGCCCCAGTCCTTGGGTCCTCAAAGGATCTCCCGAGGGAAACCTTACGAGGTTGTGATCGTCCTGCTGGGAGGGATAGCTCTGTCTTGCTCTGCGGCGAGGGGGGGCTGGCTGCTGATGGGGCAGGTAGGGTAGTTTTTCTCCTCTCTGGCTCCGCAGTACCTGCGCCCGAGCCATTGGGCCTCTCTTCTGCGGGTGGATCCTGCGACTTCGATTACGGACACCAACCACCTGTGTCCCAGTTTGTCGCTTGACCCTCCTGGAGTTGACATTCCCCAATGTCTCTCTCACCACTCTTCCCAGACCATTGATGCTGCCGCTCCTTTTGGTGCTGTGGTCCCTCCTGCGAGGGTGCAACCCCCTTCCCAATCTGCTACGCTGTTAGACAAGAGCGTACCTATTAGCAAGAGTGTCGGTGATGTTGAGGTTGACTTGGCACGCCTCTTTGGGGAGCAGTCTCCTAAAGCTGCCAGGCGCCCCTCCGGTCCTAAAGAGAGGCCCTCACATATCCCTACTGCGTGATCTTCCTCTTCCCCTGATATGACGTTCCGGCTTCGTGGGTTGTTCAGCGGTCGCCAGCCACTTCAGCTATTATCTCTCAGAAGGTGGCTCCCTCTCAGCAGATAGTGACTATTGTCACGGATCGCTAGGAAATTTGATTATCTCCTTTCTTTATGGCAAGTTTCACTCAATGGAACTGTCGTGGATATTTTTCTAACTACGGAGAACTTAGGAGACTAATTGTGGCTCATCAACCGATGGCTATATGTTTGCAGGAACTCCAACTTCGCAATCGCGACCTTTTGCAACCCTCCAGATACAGGGAGCCTCTCATCTCCCTTCATCAGGGTGCTAATGATAGAAGTGGGGCAGCGATTCTGTTTCACGAATCTGTTCCATTCACTCAAATTCCCCTCCTACATGCCGTGGTGGCTCGAATTCATCTTGACACGCCCCTTACACTGTGCTCAGTGTACCTAGCCCCTAGCTGTCCCTATACCAAGGCGGACCTTGTCACTTTGTTCAGGAGTCTCCCGGAACCTCCACATGCTGCTCCTTGGCAACTCCTTTAACCTCCGCCACCCACTGTGGGGAAATTCTGCTTTCCCCAATGCTGATTGGTTATTGGGATGAAGCGGTGCACGAAAACGCGGAAAAGCGTTTCACGATAAATGCGAAAAACGGTTAAACACCCACTTCCATGACTGAACGAAGTACAAC
>JABUQX010137159.1:17500-57174 GCA_015478945.1 Trachelipus rathkii | reverse complement strand
TCCATTTATAATAGTATATTTATTTATATATATATGGCCTATATATATATATATAATTATACTATATATATAAGTAATATACACTCTCTCAGATGCAAACTAAATTAATTAAGGAAACCACATGGACGCCTGACGATGTCCCAGTTCAACTCAGAATAAATAAGAATAATACTTTAAAGAAGCTCAACATTGCTGCCTTTTTAGACGTTGTCCCAGTCAATCCAATAAAAATAGTATAATGTAAAGAAGCCACATTGCACCTCTAAGAATGTCCCAGTCAACTCCATAATAAAAATCAAAGAATAATAAGAATAACTACTAAGAAAGCCCGATCATGGGCCTATCTAGACTGTCCCAGTCAAACCCAATATCAAAATTTAATAAAATAATAAAAATATAATTAAGAAACCACATTGACACCTCTAGAATGACCCAGTCAACTCATAATAAATAAGGATAAATAATACTTAAAAAGCCGCATGGTCGCTTATATAGTAAACGTCCCAGTCCAACCAATTAAATTAATAATTTAGACAGCCGGCATGGCCCTGTAGAAGTCCCAGTCAACCCATAATAAATAATAAATAAGAATAATTACTTAAGAAGCCGCATATGGTCATATCTAGACAACTTCACGCCTATACTTATCCTCAAAGCCAAAATTCTACCTCGTCGTTGCTTTACGTTTCGCCCTCTCCAGCAGATCTATGCTCTTTTCTATAAGGGTGCTTAAAAATTGTGGACAATATTCACAAATAACTGGGCCTAAAGCATATCTATTATACGACATTATACAAAAGCAATATATATAATTAGTCTGCAATCTGGCTTAATTTTCAATATATACCCTCAGGCCCTAGCTCGGGATTATCGAAAAATCTTACAATTGAAACGATTGAAACTTGCAAATACTAAAGAATGTATTTACTCATATGCCATATAGTTTGAGTTGAAAATTAGAAAAACACAAAAAATAGATTATAGATCGAATTTTCATTAATATAGTGGTTATAGTTTAATTTTGTGCTTATTTTATATTGAATTAAAATTATTTAAAAATAAACAAATATATATATTATTATACATTAGTGTTATTATTATTATATATTATATAATTATAATTTTCTATTATAAAAAAAATCAAAATTATATATATAATAAAATAACAAAAAAAAAAAATTTAATAAAATAAAAAAAAAAAACAATATAATAAAAATATAAATAATAAACAATTTGTATAAATATAATATATATATATATGATATATATATTAAATTATATATTTATATATATATATTTATATTAGAGATATAAATAAAAAATATAAATAAATAAAAATATATAAGTTATAAGAATCAAATCTTAAACTCAATATAAAATACAATAAAGTTTTATTTTTATTTCTTGAAGCATATAAAATAAAAATATCAAGTATAAAAAATCAGTTTATTATTTATAATAATATTTATTCGTAGCCATCCATGCATATATTAACTTCATCATAGGACTCGAAAATCGTATATTTTCTGTATTACATGTTTCAGTAACTTTTCTGTTCAATATTTTGGGTTTAAACTTTTTAAAACCTTTCAATAATTATATAATTTCAAAACCAAATCATTTAGTAAATTCTTTTTAATTTATACTAACCTTAAAAACTTCTCTAGACCAATCCCGCCTTCATTTATATCTTTTCTATAATCACTGTCATCTAAGCTCTAGACTAACACTTATAGTAGAGTGACTATATTCACTTCAGTTTATACAGGATTTATTCATTGTTAAATTTTATTAACAGCCTTATGGGCGTTTATTCCTGCGTATTTCACCAGAATGAGTGTGCATATGCTAAGCATTATCTTAAAAGGATATATTGTCTTATAAATGAGTCGTCATATGATAGAGGCTATAACGACACAAATTATTTTGGCTGGGGCTGGCCAGATTTCACCCCCACCTAAAATGGACATTCAAATTCGAATTATCAGCCGATTTGACCCTATAAACACCAAAACTGTAGCTTTTTTGGCCTCTGAAACGTTGTTTTCCGTGGTTTTTCTGTGTATGTAGTCATTCTTTCAAACTTTTCAATTTTTCAAAAACCATGTGTTTGACATTTTGGCCTTATCAACTTCCAGAATTTTTTGCGAAATGACTTAACTTTTAAATTATGCATAGATTGGTCCATTACCTACCATTAATTACGTATTACATTTTCGATTCTTGAGTCTTCCTCCAAGCGTAGCTCCAATTCAAATACTTGTTTTTTGAGGAATTTTGAACATGAAACAATTTGCCATAATTTTTTCCTGTTCGGGCAAAGGAATGAAATTTCAGGATATTAGTGGGGGAAGGCACATTTTTACTTATTCTCAATTTCTTTGTATATGCCAATAGTTTGTGAATCAGGTTCTTGGAACCATATTTTTCCTCAGAAAAAAATTTTGGAAAATTTTTTTTTAAGAATTATTTATTTTGCCTTTTTGGTATACCCTGGTGGATGGAGATTTTCTCTAAATTCGTGCATCAGGTTACCCACCACGCGCCTTTAAAATTAAAAATCTGGACCACGGTTAATAAAGAAAAGGATTAAACTGTACTTTAGAAGTAGGACGACGACACATCCATTTAGAGTGTTAACCATGTCTGCTGTCTCGCCATAATTTTATTTAGGCTCTTTAGAAAAGGGATTATTTTTAAAAAATGAATTATTTTAACTCATTACCATATAAATTAAAAAGATATGGAATAAATCTTCAAGGGATCTCTGAAAATAAAATAAATGCTCTATAGTTAATTAGTGAAGTTAAGAAGAAGACAAAGTTCAAATACTAATAACGAATAGAATGATTAAATGGTAATCGCTAAAAATTATTATTGTTACAAAAAAAAAATTTTAGATATCAGAACTCTGCCTCATGCTTCCCTGCAGTGCGTGAGCGTGTTAGCATGCTAAAACCACCAAATAAGTAGAAAGCATCCCAAGGAGTTTCCACCAAGTTGCTTTTGGTATCCATGTAATTTTATATGTTAATTTTTTATATAATTTTCTTTCTTTTATTCTTTTATTTAAGAGGGCTCGAGGCCGACGTGAGGGACAGCACTGAGAGAGGGGACGCGAATCCCCCCCGTCGTTCCCCCGCTGAAGGCCGAGAGACCCTGACTGCTTGCTTATAATCTGATTGTCAATGCGATTTAATCTTGGGTTATTCCCCTATTCGTTAAAAAAAAAAAAAAAAAAAAAAAAAAAAAAAAAAACTTTATTGGCAACCCTTAACGCATTTCTAGTATTACCATCTTGAAAATAGACGAAGAAAAAAAATCGATAATACATCGTCGTTCGACGAATACTATATACGGTTAACTACCCTTTAAAGGATAAATTATTATATATTATCTATAATATATATTATATATATTATATACTATACTATAAAATATATATATAGATTACTATATATATAATATATATAATATATATTATATATATATATATATATATATATATATATAAATGACCTTTTTTACTTCATCACGACATTATACTTTTCTGACAATGATCGAATGCATTTCGAAATACACGGAGTTATTACATAACTCTCGTAATGGTACCTGACGGACTGTTTCTGACTAGGCATTTTGGACATTATCCAATCTGCCAGTCATTTGTGTATTAATTTATTAAAGTTAACATTCAGTTAATATTCTGAAGTTCTTGTTTGATGTTAGGCCATCCAGCTACAGCTTCTTCCAATCACGTGAAAGATCTGCTATCAAGTCAACAATATTGATCCTTGACAAATTTCATTATTGATAATGATTTGTCCTAATTCATTCCATGATAATGATCTTTTAAATAATATTAGTAAAAGCTACGTCCAGCTTTGCACCTCTATTGGCAAGCTCTTCCTCCAGGAATTTTAAAAGTTATCTTCGTTTCACAGCACGGTATTACCTTCCGCAGCTGTGGTTGAATCATTCACGAGACCATTGACTTACTTATTGAGGCATGCTAGTTAGATTAAGTTCTTTAAGATCGTATTAATTTATGTATGGCTTCTTGATATAAGGCACGTTTTTCATAAATGTTAATGTCTGAATTTAAAATCCTAAGCACTTCTTTCTCTCGTAAATTTGTTTATCTCCCGTTCAACTTTGGGATCATATAAACTTTGGGGCAGAGGTTGCAGATATGGTCCCTTTGGAATTCGTGGATATGAATGACTCTGGTTTTTTATTGTGGATGATAGCAGGGAGACAGTAACCCCTGTAATGGTGTATATAGGCATGTACTGTTGAGGCTTGTACTAGAGGAACTGGTTGGTTGTAGTTGATCAGAAGTTAAGTATGATTCTATACTTCATTTTCTATACTCACTATATGGTAGTACAGCGCCACCTTCTTCATTATTCGGAATACCCACTATTATTTAAAGGAAGCCTATGCGGAAAAAAAAGTAACAAGGTAAGGAAACACTCCACCTTCCTTTCTGCAGATAACTTCTTTTTTACTTTTAAATTACTTTCAGTATTTAGATGAGAGTTTTTTAATTGATGTTCTGTGACGGCGATAGTTCACCTTCTGAGTTTGTTTAAAAGGAACATTTCCTTTTATAAGATTTAAGCAGAATTCGCATACACACTGGATGAAATTTTTCATCATTACAGATTAGTTTACGTTTTTTCAGTGTTTTAAGTTTTTTAAATTTTCTTATAAGAGGTAAATATTTAACAACTAGGGTACTAATTATTCAGGTATGAATACTAGTTTCAATTCGAATTGGCAAAAATGTTAGTTACGGAGCATGCACTCCTATACGGTTTTTAGGATTGAAGTCACACATTTAAATAACGTGAGGAATAGATGTAAGCTTCTTTATATACCTTTAAGAATTCTTTACGTCGATGATGGAAACATCTGCGAGGCTAATACATTGATCTGATTCATATATCTTCTCTGCCCGAAGAGTAGTAGATATGGGTGTTTTTACCAAGATAATCTCTCAATACGTTATTCGATAAAAGGCTCGGTGATGAAAAATACAGAGATATTTTACAATGATGCGGAAAAATATAAAACGTTTTCAGCTACTTTCTCATTTTAACTTATGCATAATCATCTAACACAATTTGATTTGTTATACCATCACATTAATCAACGATTTCGATGTCCGTTAATCCTCTTCATGAAAACTGAATTATCATCTTTATTTTTGTTCAAACTTTTTCCTTGAGAAACACTCGCAATCAATCCATATTATTTTTAACTGGCTCTTGTTCAAAAAATTTCCATCTCTCTTAACTATTAAAACAGAAAGGTTCTTTCCCGCTTCCCTGTGGTCTTATGATACAACGACAAGTCAGCTCAGAAGGAACTAATTAAACAAAAACAATAAAAAAATTTTATCCAGACCAAATCTCTCATTTAACCTCTCTCTAAAAATTAAATAAAGCTTCGATGTTTAAGTGTAAAAGATCTTAAAAAATTCTGCAAAAAAAAATAAGTTAAAATAATAAAATAATAAATAAAATAAAAAAAAATAAAAAAAAAAAATAAAAAAATAAAATAAAAAATAAAAATAAATATAAAAAAAAATAAACAAAAATAAAAATAAAAAAGAAAAAAAATAAAAAAATAATAAAACCAATACATAATAAATTAAATAAAAATGATAATAAAACAAAAAAAATAACAAATAATCAAATCAATAATATAAATAAAATAATATTAAATAAAATATAAATAATAAAAATAAATAAAATATAAGAAATTAATAAAAAAAATAAAAAATAAATAAATAACATTAAATCAAATCTTAAAAATGAAATAATTATGTAAATAAAACTCTAAAATAAAAAAAAATACATATAATAAAAAATAATAAAAAAAAAAAAAAAAAATAAGAAAAAAAAATATAAAAAATATAAATAAAAAATTCAACAAAAGATTTCAAAAAATAAGAAAAAAAAAGTTAAAAATTTTAAACCACACAAAGAAATGAGTAGAGATGATAAATTACAAGAAAGGATAGGGGAATAAAAATGAAAACAGTAAAGCCCACAACACAGTAAAGAGACAGAAAAAGACTCACGATAAAAAAGACAAGCGCATAGCCAGGAGTGAGAAAAAAAGAAAGTTCACTCTAGGAGGCATATTTGAGCAGCTACATGCATTTATAGAGTAATAAGCACTTTAAATGAACGACTCACAAAACAAGCAGTAAGGATATAGAGTTCAAAAAACCTTGAACTCCATATTAGCGTTTATGCAAATTTATTTTAGTAATATTAAAGGCCAAATAACGTATAAACACCACATATTCGTACTAATTTTGAACCCACAAAACGTTATTTATATCAGAGCAAAGTGAGTAGGGAAGAAAAAATAGAACCAATATTAGTCATATCAAAATATGAAACGAGACACAGAGATAAGATTATAATATAGACATAGAGAGGAAAAAACATTTTTCAAGCAAATGCAAAGTTATGGATTCACAATAAAAAACAAGCACTATAGCCTGGTAATGTTAAAAAAAAAAAAAAAAAAAAAAAAAACCTAGGTATGTTTAAAAAATAAACAAGTGATTCGAAAAAAAATAATAAGATAAAAAAAAGGAAACTAAATTTGTCAACATAGTATGAATTAAAATCCGAAGCCTCCATTATGCACATTGTTGGCACAAATTTAAAAAAAAAAAAAAGTTATAAGTAAAAAAATCTATTAAATCGAAATAATAAAATAATATTTTACAATTATATACAGTAAATAACCAGAATATAAATAAAAAAAAGTATTATAATAAGAAAATATAAAAATGAAAAAAATATACGAGAAAAATTAGCACTAGCCAAAAGTATGACAAAATCACACAACAAATGTGAAGTACGGGGGTATTGATGGGATAGCCATAAAATTCACCAAATCTTTCCAAAATACGCATAGGGAAAAGATATTGAGATTATATGAGCAAAAAATCCAAAGCAAAAAAAATGAGCAAAAAAGACATATTGAGTCAACAAAAATGACCCAATACGAACACAATAGGAGAGTAGTAATTGACAAAAGAGGAGTATCGAAAACCAAAAAACTACCAAGCAAAATGTAAAAGTAGGACGCAAAAAAGGGAGACTTATTTAAAAAAAAAAAGTCGGAAAAAAAACAATGATTAAAAAAAATTAACACCAAAAAAAAAAATATTAAACCTATGAGAAAACTAAAAATTTTCAATAAAAAATAATAAAAAAAAAAAAGAAAAAGAATTAAAGTTAAAAAAATAAAAAAGACTAAAAGATTTCATATATGACAAAAAAAAAAAACGGAAGAAAAAAAAAAAAAAAAAAAAAAACTATACTATGAAAAAGAAATAACAACCAAACTTTCTGACCAACACTATATTAAAAAAAAAAAAAAAAGAGTAGTAATATTAAAACAGCACTATTCAAACGAAAAAAATAAATATTATAAGCACGTATACAGACAGCAAAAGTTAAAATAAAATGCGAGCAAAAGCGGAAAAGACACAGCACTACAGACAGTCAGTTTAACAGAGCGACAAGAAGGGAGCGCGCATTAGCGAGGACGGAAGACAAAACTTAGCGTATCACGTCTTCGCCAAAAACACCTATGCACAGAAACGATTTTAAGAAAGAGAGTATGAAAAACACCAGGAATTATTCAATAATGGAAAAATATATTCACTCAAAACCGACACTAATTTTATCATTACTTTATTCAATCACAAAATAGAACCCACATAGAAAGAAGGGTAAACACAAGAAACATCATTATGAGAAGTATTGGAAACCTACACAAAAAAAATATTAGAGAATCATAATGATAAAAAATAAAATAAATACAATAATATAAGAATACAACTAAAAATGTGAAAGGAAAAAAGATACAAAATGTTTTACTAATTCGACACTCACGGCTGCCAACCACGTAGTATTAGGAAACACAATACACATACAAAACAAAAACAATTATTGAGAGACAGCACCAATAGACGAGAACTTCTTCAATTTTTACACACTTCTATCATCTTTTCAACAAATCAAATACATTACTTCGATAATCTGTCTTCCACTAAAAGCTTATTACATATCTATTCAAAGAGGAATCCCACAAAAAAGGAAAGGGAACTAAACTCAAATTTTAGAGAGGATGTCACTGACAGAACACCACCAAAAAAAAAAATAGAGATTCAAACACCACGAGTTAGAAAAAAACATAAAAATAGATAAAGAGAAAAACATTTACAAATTGTATAAAACATAATAATAGTGTGGAGAGACACGAAAATTCCAAATATCTGGCACACACAGCATCATCAAGACTCTGGCACTCAAGACACAACCACAAAAGTAATAGATAACGCAAGTTTAATATTATTAAACAATTAGCAAATTCATAATATTCATGAATATTCTAGACTTCTATAAACACACAACCAAATTTCAGTTACAAAAGAATCCAAGTTTAATGAATAAGGTTATTATATGGAGAGGAGCAGAGAAGAAAGAACACCACACCCATTAAACGAGTAAAGCACAGCTAGAAACATTGAGGAAATGCAAAACACAATAAGATAGACAAAAAAATAACAAAAAAAAAAGGACAAGACCACAATAGTATTTGAGAGAAATACAGATATCACATACTAAAACAACACATCTTTCACTAAAAAAATGTGAACACCAATATATAAAAGAGTGTCACTTTCTTACACAAAAATAAAATGACCCACAGAGCGGAGAAAAAAGGAACACAACACACGGAGGAACGTCAAAGGCGTTTCGAGAGGAAAGTAACAAACACAGGAAGAAAATCTACAATTTTTGAGAAGAACAATCATAAAACCATGTTTAAAACAACCACGTCATGATAAAAAAGGATTTTAGAAATGCTCATAGTTTGAGGCCCTGTTAGCAAAACTTTTTATTCCACTGAACTTCTAAAAACCGCAACATGATCTAAAAAAACCCACGCTACAAAGGAGCACAAATAAAGCGCAAAATCGAAATCAGAGACAAACACTCAAAAAACATAATCAACTAATAAGAACAACCAACACGAAGCATACAGATTCAATAAGGACTCACCAGAAAAAACAAAAAAATAGTAAAAAATGCAAAAAATAAAAAAAAAGAAGAGGAAGAAAAATAGGGATAATATCTATACAAAGCACCAGTTTCGTTTAGCAATATTTGTCATATAAACCTCGATAGAGACAAAATACCAATTACGTTATTAAAAGACACGTTACATGACACCACAAAACACGACGAGCAGAAATTCTCACACAAGCAAAAACTAGATACAATATCAAAAAAACACAAGCTAATTACAAAGAATAAAACATAGTATGTAATTAAAAACTTCAAAAGCGAATATTAGTATTATATAATTATAAGAGAAACGAGATAGAATAAATAACATGATGATTTCAGAATAATATTAACTTTTTGGGGAGACTAAATAAAAAAAATAGGAAAAAGGAGGATATAATATACCCTTATCTTATCACTTAAACTAGTTAAAGGCTAAAAAAATGTTATTGGATCAGGATTGTAATAATATACTAATAAAGAAAATATGAGAAATATATAATAAATAAATATAATAAATAATACAATAAATAAATCATAATAATAAAAAAAATATTATTAAAATTATAAAACAAGAATGAAATAAATATAGAAAGAAAAATTAAAAAAAATAATATGAATAAATAAATAAAATAATAAATAATACTAAAAAAAGTAATAAAAATATAAATAAAAATAATATAAATAAATAAATAAAAAAAAAAATAAAAAAAAATAAATAATAATATATAAAATTAATAAATGAGCATATCAAAAGAAAAAAAAAAATCAATAAATAAATTAATAAATAAAAAAATAAAAGGAAATAATAAAAATAAATTTTTATTCGAATTTCTAATAAAATAATAAATAAAAAAATAAAATTATTATTCTATGGGATTAAATCTAATTATTTCTTAATAATAAACTATAAATGATAAAAAATAAAATAATTAATAATATAAAAAATAAAAATACTAAATAACATAATAATATAAAAATTAAATAAGAAATATTAAAATAAATAATAAAAAATAAAATTAAATAAATAATAATAAAAAATGTAATATAGTATATAACAATAGACGAGGATAGAGAGATAGTGTTCAACGAATATTGTTAAATGCACATATAAGGAAGAGATGATATGTCAACGAAATGAGCTAACAATAAATGGAACTTCTCAGGAGGTACGGGAGAAAATAAAATCAAAAATATTAAAAAAAGTAGACATATTGATAACAATTTTTCAATCAAAAAATATGGCAAAAAGTTAGAAAATTAAAACGGATATCAATAGTGAAAAAACATTTTAATAGCCATTATTTATGAGAAATATATTTAAAAGAGAGAAAGATTGAGGAAAATTGTAAAACAAAAAAATTTGCAATATTTTTTTCACAACAAGGCACAATCAGCGATACAAGATCAAAATCACTCTAACACACATTCTATCACTCAATGCACACTCAAAACATATAAGTTAGAGTTGATATGAGCAGAAAGAAATAAATAGACACTTATAAAGAAGATAAAATAGAAGATTGTGTCAAAAAAATAATTATAGTGTAGGTTTATCAAACAAATTTAATAAAATATAATCCTTATTAAATAATTCAAAAAAAAAAAAATAGGAAAATGACAACGGAATTCAAATATAGTCACGGGGCAAGTGTAATTCCACTTAGTATTATTTATATGAATATGAAAAAGATACTTACAAGAAAGCACAATATTAAAAATTTTTATATACTTAGGCATCATGAATAAATTTTAATAATGTAATAGAAAATAATACGATAGTATAATTTCAAAGTTAAAAACATAATATGATTTTTCTAACAACAAAAATCTCTCCTCTCTCTCTTTCGTAACCGATAAATAAAAAAATAAGAAACAATATAAATAAATATAATTACAATCCCAACATAATATAAAAATAAAATAATAAATATAAATAAATAATAGAATATAATAAATAAATAATAAATAAAATAAAAATAAAAATAAAATAAATATATAATAAAAAAATAATATAAAATAAATATAATAAAATATAATAAAATCATAAGTAAAAAAAAAAACATAAAATTAATATATATATAATAATAAAAAATATAAAATAAGAAATAAAATAAAAAAAGAAAAAGAAAATCTTATTAATAAAATAAGAAAAATAAAATATTAAATATATAATAAAGAATAATAAATAAAATACATAATATAGATAAAAATATATTTAAATAAAAATTAAATAATAATAATAGAAATATTAAACTAAAAAAAATAAATAAAAATTAAAAATAAAAATAAATAAAAAATATAATATAATATATAAATAAATATTAAATAAAAAAAAAAATAAAAGTAATAAAATAAATAAATAAATAAAACAAAAAAATATATAATAAAAAAAAATAAAAATAAAATAATAATAAAAAAAAAATAAAATAATATCTTAGCAAGGCACAAAAAAAAAATTAACATAAATAGTTAAAAAGGAAAAGAAAAAAGGACCAAATAAATACTACTAACATCACACAACAATTTATATTTATATTAGTCTACCAAAAAGAATAAAAAATATTAGAAAAACAATCATCCAATATATTAAATTACCTATTATAAATAATAATACCCTCCCAAAAATACCATATTGAAAAAGATAAATATTAAGTGTTCTTACTTACTAGCCAAAACAAGACTGTTTCCATGTAAAACATTTTCATATTGAGAAAATCACCAGTCACAGTTTTTGCATGAAAAACAATACACTTAAAAAATGATAAAAGATTTGAGCCATTTCGAAGCGTAAAAGAACAAAAAAATGACTAAAAACGAAAAACGCTTTAAGTAAATAAAAGATATTAACAAACCTAACACACACACACCCCACTATTCATAAATACCTATAACAAACAAAATTTATGGTCAAGAAAAGATAATGAAAAAGCCGAAGAGCACATCAAAAAGGTAGTAGATATCATAAGAGATATGTTTTGAGATAAAATAGCCACACGAGTCGATTGACGAAAATACCAGAGAGACACACGGGAGTTATCAAGACACCGTATTGCGAGAGTAAATAAAGAGAACGCCAAAAACAAAAGAGTTCTATTATAATCGTAAGAAGGGAATAACCTTTATACGTCAAAAAAACACAATATTCAAAATGAAGGGAGAGTGAGATCAAAACGAAGAAAGGTAAAAATATAGAAAATGATTACAAAAAAATGAAGAAATATGACCCAGTAGTATACTATTACACGAAACAGCGACATCGAGAAGTCACAGGGGAACCCCACCGCTAGAAGGAAGAATCATTAATTTGGTAAGAAAATGACACAAATGTCCATTTTAGCCAAAAGAGGCTGTTAAACATCGTATCTCTTCAAACTTGGCATGCCTTTTTTTTGTATGTTGCAACATTGTTGCATCCAATGTTTCAACCGCTACCGTCTATAAGGAGGAGGGGGTCCCAGCCCCCAAAAACCCTAAAAAATGGAACTTAGAAAGCTGAATTTGGTGAGGTATAGAAAGAATAAATGAATAGAATGACTATGTTAAAATAAGGATACTATATGGGGCCGGAGCAGAGCTAGATTGCAGGTTGCCAGAATGGAATTCGCTCAACCACATATTTAGAAACAATGAATTGTCTACATTTATTGTTGTTGCCAACGGTGCTATAAACTCATTTTTTGGGGTTTCAAAATACCTAATGAGTTATAGGGTCCCACCCTACGATATCTAAAGGCGACCCTCTATCTTCTGTGTAACGAAAGAAGAAAAGCGATATAATGAAAGAAGACGATAATGCAGTATGGTGCATTAAGAGAAAATGATAGAAGAAGAATAAAGAAGAAGTCTCGCATGGCGGCTCACATGATTGATTGTTTATGTGTTACTAAACCATCACCACGCGATGTATAAGAAGAGCACACAGGTGTACAAATTTTATGCACACCACACGGATCACTAATATTAAACATGTAACTTAACATCCTCTTGATATTAGTGTACTTATATATGTTTTTAATAACATAGTATCTCATTTTTGAGGTTCCAAAACTCTCAAATGAGTCTGAGAAACCCCTCCTCTAGGGTTCCTATTGAAGAAAAAGAAGAAAAAGCGGTGAGGAAGATGCATTATGATAAATCACGTTTCAAATTCTAAACGATCGCAGGTTTAGGCAAGGAACGAACCCGAAAGGTTCCCCGCTTGCTACGCAGGCGCGCCCCCGGCTCTCCGCACGAGAAGCATCTGCGCAGAGACAGCCCGACAGAGACGCAATAATTACTGCGCGAACGACTAAAATTATATTTCTAGTTGTGACTCGTTATATACACTTTTTTTATTTTTACATATATAGAGTGTTTAACCCCCCAATATTTTCTTTTCAATGTAATGCCGTTTTCAGTACTATGAAACACGCTTATATGTTAATTATATACTTTAAACTTCTTAATTTTTTTTATTATTATACAAACACTTATTGTCTCTGTTAAATTTTTGTAATTAAAACACCGTAAACTAATATCCACACGGTAGCGGCTCCACACATGTGGAGTTTGTCGAACCCTTTGAGCCAAAATCACAGTCCCATGTTGTGTATATGGGTCACTTTGTGACTCAACACACTTAGCCATGATATGATTGTTTTGTCACACACAATTCATATGGCGCAAAATCTTTTCCCCAAGCGATGTGAGTAGAACAAAGATTTGTGAATTGCCAACCCATTCAAACCCCCGTAACACATTTTGACTTATAGTCCAAATACTTGGCAGATGCAATTCCAAAGTATATTTGTTCATATGCGGACCCTTTAAACTTTTATTTTATATTCGGTTTTACAAAAATTATCTATTGAGAAGATAAACCATGAAATCGCTTGATGATAGTGCTATATATTCAAATTAACATAATTATTTTTTTCTTTTCTTTAAAAATTATGTCAACAATAAACATATAATAAATTATGAAATAGGATTTAATTTTTCCAATTTGCAAATAGGCGCCCTTATATATTATACTATATTACGAAGCCTTTTGAGTTTATGAAACTGTCTGTTTTGCTGATATTGAAGCACTCTATACTAGCTTTGTTTAGTACATTAATTCCTAAATCATAACTGACATTGCTGAAAAAATGTTTTGCAGCTATGCCTAATTAAAACTTACTCGTGCTCGTCCATATTATGATGACCAAATACTTGGTCATTCCCATACCAAACTTATCCAGTATAAACGGACATTTGTCAAGAATTTTCACGAACGTATGCTATAACCACGCTACACGTGGCTCTTTAAAAAAAACAAAAACAAAATGAGCAAAACGTAAAAGTTAATAAAGGTTTACAATAATATTTACGCATGTGTGGAGCCCGCCAAGCTAAACTCAATAGCTAACTATATAGTAGGCGTCACAAGTAATATGACCCAAGAGATACTCACTTTCCTATCACCCTGGCTATGCGCGGTTGTCTTTACGGCTTATTTAATGCCTTACTTGTGGGCTTTATACTGTTTATACATAAAGTCCTATCACGGCGAAAACACACATTCTCTGGTGGAAAAATATAATCTTATCAATATAACTTTGTAAATATAGATATATATATATATATATAATATATTAATATTAATATTAATATATATATTATATATATAATATATATAATATATAATATATAATATATATTAATATTATAATATTATATATAGATATATTAATATATATATATATATATATATATTATATATATATATAAATATAATATATATATATTATATATAATATATATATATATATATATTATTAATATATATTATATATATTATATATTAATTAATTATGGTCAGTACCCCTACTGTACAAAGTATAAAGCTATAACTCCTACGGAAGATGACAATCCCATTAAACATCGAACATTTGAAGAGTATGGAGTGTGTAAATTCTCTAGTTCCAATAGTCCCTGCTCAATTTTCTGTCCTGGACCCAAAACAGAGAGCATTGCGGAAATACTTTCCTAAGTTACTATAAGACCTACGGTGTAGAAGAAAATATTACGAGATTATATTTTTTGTTATTCTGAGCCCACGTTAAATAATAATATGGTCTCTCGAGGTGATTTATCAGGAAAAATTTGCAGAATATAAAGATGTAATTCAGTTCCATGAAGGAATATACGATGTCAAAGCGTTGGATAATGTGAATGGTCATAAAATCATTGTGTTAGATGATTTAATGCATAAGTAAATGAAGAAATAGCGTGAATGACGTTTACTATATCTTTGCGAGTTAATTTAAATCTATATCTCTGTAATTTTTTTATCAGGTTCGACCCAGAACACTGTATTTTACTCAGAATAAGTATATGAGGATATATCTATGTAAACACCCGAATATCTACTACTCCTTCGGGCAGAGAAGGGATATATGAATCCAGTCTCAAATGTATTCAGCTCGCAGAGTGTTTCCTAATCACAGACCTAAAGAAAAAGCTTCACTATTAAAGGTATAAAAGAGAAGTTGAACATCTTGATTATCCTACAAAAAACACAGGGTATATTTAATATGATGATGAACTTCAATACTAAAAAAAAAAACAGTATAGAAAGATGAATATTAAAACATTTAAAAAACATTCAAGCATTCCACGAAAATAAACTAGAAATAATTACATAATATAACACAAAATAAAAAAACTAAACTGAAAATAACAAGTAGAACCCTAGTTGAGTTAAAATATTTACCTCTTATAAAAAAAATTTAGAAAAAAACTTTATAAAAAACAAATATGAGACCTTAAAACAGTAAAACTAAATCAAAAATGTATAGAATGTATAAATTCACCAATGTGTAGGGTGCGAATTCTGTCATAAAATCTTATCACAATAAAAGAAATGTTCCTTTTAAAACAAAACTACAGTAAGATGCTCGTCAAAAACATACCGAACTACAGTCACAGAAACATTCAATTAAAAAAATCATCTCATTCATATCATGAAAAGAATCTTGAGAAAATAAAATAAAAAGAAGTACTTGCACAGAGAAAAAGCAGTGTTAGATGGAATTGGCTCGGTGTCGGTGTGACACGTTATAAACCCCAACTATACACACGATTAAAAACTTTTGTTTTCAGTGTCAATAAAAGGACATACACTGTGTTTAAATAAAAACATAAAAGTGAAAAAAAAAAAGAGAATAATACACCGATAATGAAGAAAGTAAGAGCAATGTAACTAACCAAAAATATAGTGGGAGTATGAAAGAAAATTGAAGAAAGTATAAAATATACATAAACACCATTAAATCATGATAACAATACAACCAAACCAAGTCACCTATGTAACAGCTCAAGACAAGTACAGCACATAAATACAAACACACCCAATTACAAGGAGATTACACCACACCGCAAAATTCATAACCAATTTAAAAACACCAGAGATCAATCCAATAATACACAGGAATGATCACAGGACCCATATCTGCAAACTCGGCCCCCAAGGTTTCATATGAATCCACAAAAAGTTTGAAAAGAAAAAAAAACAAATTAACAGAAGAAAAGAAGATTCGAGATATTAAAATTTCAAGACATTCCAACACTTTATTCACTAAACCTGAAAAGCACTAAAAATATATCAAAGAAGCACATAATAAAATTAATAAAGATATCTTAAAAAAAACTTAACATCATATATGCCTCAATGTAAGTCCACAATCTTCGAATATTTCAACCAAAAACCTGCGGAAAGAAGATGAATACCCTGCTGAGTGAAAAAAAACGAAAGATACTATTATTAAAAATATCCTGGAGGAGAGCTTGCCAAATAGAGGACCAGCCTGGACTAGCTTATAAATATAAATATTTATAAAAGATCAATATGTTTTTTATCCAATTTTTCAAAATCATTATCAATAATGAAATTGTCAAAGGATCAAATATTGTTTGACGTTCGATCAGCAGATTCTCTCACGTGATCTGGAAGAAAGAAGTGTCTAGGATGCAGGTATGTATAGAGTAATATGATTCTATGGAAAAAGTGCAAGACAACTCAAGAAACTCGACTATTTAACTTTCCTCCCCAGAAAGCTCATGAACTTCTTAAACCTATACACATATAAGGACTTGGCATGATTGATTGGCTATACTCGTAATTATCCCCAAGATGCCTTAGACCCAGAAACAAGTCCGTCAGGTACCTCTTACGGGTCAGATAAATTTAAGCGTGTTCATCCACAGAAGGTAAAGAAATAAGAAAAATCCATACTAGTATCTCAAAAGATAAATTTTTTAAAAAATTTTCCAAAATTTTTTTTTCTTGAAAATTTGTTCCAAGAACAAACCAAAACTACTGCATAGTATATACAAAGAAATTATCTAGTAAAAAATGTGCCTCTCCCCCGACTACATATTCCCTGAAAATTTCATTCACTTTGCCGAACAGGAAAAAAATTCATTGCAATTTTTCATTTCAAAATTCCAATAAAAAATGTTGAGTTGGAAATTGGTACAACGCTTGACACAGATATCAAGAAATCGAAAAGTAATAACGTAATTATTTAGGTAAATGGACCAATCTATGCATATTTCAAGTTTGGTCATTGTTCATGATGATATTCAAAAAAAAAACTTTTTGCGATAAGTTATATCTAGAAATATAATTGTCTCTCAATGAATTTAATTCTCATGGGGTTTTGAAAAAATTGAAAATTTTGAAGAATAACTACTTATTCAGAAAAAACCACGTAAGACTAAGCAATAAACCACGAACCGCCTTTTCAGCGAGGCAAAGAGGAAATAGCATTACAGTTTGGATACGTTATAGCCGCCAGGTCAACAATCGGCTGATGAAGCTATTTCGATGATCCATGTTACGGTGGGTGGTGAAAACGTGGGGCCAAAGCCCAGCCAAATATTGGATCATGCCCTTCAGTAGAACTTGAAGACCCCAACTGCTTTAGAAACTGCTTAAGACACCATCCGGTGATCCAGCAAACCAAGAGTGCTAAAATTAAAGTAAATCCTGTATAAACGTGATATGAATATGAAGCAGTTGTCTAGACGTGATGTACAGGGATTTAAGAAAAGGATATTGATCCTGCATTGCGGGTCTAGAGAAGTTTTTAAGGTAATAGTCATACAGAATCTTTCCTCTCAGATGGACTGGGCCATGGCAGTCATGCTACAGTGGGCGACAAAATCCGACATGGCAAAGCGCAGTGCGGGTCATGCTATCATATAGAAAACCAAAGAAAGCAACAAGTTGAAGAGGAGTCCCAGAGTGATGAAAGTCCAGCCATTTCAAGAGAAATTACAATTCCCAAATTAAAAAAATCAACTGATATTTTTACTTAATTATTTTTTGTACTAAAAGAAATCATGATTTTTTTGATTTTATTGATTTTTTTTTTCTCTTTATTATAGTACATTAGGTATCTTATTAACTGTATCATTAATAATTATTCCTCAAAAATATTGTTACTCATATATAAGGTACTTTATAATATTTATATTTTATACCCACCCCCTACTACACACTATATATATACCTAGTAGGAGTATAGTAGTACTATTATAAAGAATCATATAATATATATAACTATAAGCTTTGATCTCATCTCATATACGTGAACCCATAGAATACCAGTCAGCATCTTAATATATAATTATATGACGACCAAGTTCTCAGCATGCGACCTCTAGACTGTAGTAAGAAGAACTTCAATGAATATATAAAATAAAAATAACTTATAATTAGACGTCTCCGCATAATCAATTGGATTAAAATGAACCAAAACAAGGATGGGCATTTGCTAAAACCCATTCTTTAGTTGTTCAGCAGTGGTGTGCATTCGTCCATTGTGTTCCAACCTCCTTGAACCTCACGAGCCTAGGGCCGCAGGTGTTAAAATTGAACAATTTCAATGCCAGATCGCAGAACTATTACTTATATAGTAGTATTGGCTTTTGTTATAATGTCGCTTAATAGATACTCTAGCCTCGCTGATTAGACTAGATATGTACACAATTATATAGCACCCCTTATTTAGAAACGACGAGTGTACCCTCATGCCTGTGTGAGGCAGTTCCGCAAACTCTAAAGCAACGACGAGGTAGAATTTTGGCTTTGAGGATAATAATAGGCCGGCGTAAGTTGTACCTAGATATGACCATGCTCGGCTTCTTAAGCTATTTCTCTTATTTTAGGTCCTATTCTCTCGGATATGGGTTGCACCGATGGGCACATTACTCACAGGGCCAATAGCGGTCTTCTTAAATTATTATTTATTGGTTGAATGTACAGAGCTCCTAAAATAAAGATCATGCGGCTTTTAAGTATTATTCTTATTTTATTAATGAAGTTGTACTGCGGTCATTTCTAAGAGGGTGTCTCAATGCGGTTTCCTTACATTATTATTCTTTAATTATTAATTATTAATTTATTATTGGTTGACTGAGACTCTAGATAGGCCCAATGCGGCTTCTCTATGTATTTATTCTTTATTTATTCATTTTGATTATTATTATGGAGTTGACTGGACTTCTGGAAATGAATCTCCTTTCATTAATTTATTCACTTTTTGGTAGTGGGGACCGTCTAAAAAGGACCATGTGGTTTCTTAGTATTATTCTTATTTATTCTGAGTTGACTTGGACATTTTGAGTGGAGGCGTCAATGTGGTTTCTTAATTATTATGTTTTGATTATTAATTTAGTTATCTATAGTACTATTACTATATATAATATAGTTATAATATACTATATATATATATATATATCATAATATATATATGGTATATATATACTATACATATAACTACTAATTTATATATATATATAATATATTATATATAATATATATATATATATATATACTTACAATAATATACATATACATATATATATTATATTGAATCTATGTATTGATTCATATTGGCTGACTTGACTGTCTAAGATAGGTCTATGCGGCTTTTAAGTATTATTTCTTATTTATTTTTATTATGGGGTTGACTGAGACATTCTAGACTGGTTAATACAAATTTACTTTATATTATTAATATTTTATTGGATGGACTTGGGGACAGTCTAAAAAGGACTAAGCGGCTTCTTAAGTATTACTCTTTATATATTATGGGTAGACTGGGACCATTCTAGAGAGCGTTATGCAGCTTCTTATATTATTATTCATAATAATAAATAATTAAGAAGCCGCCAAATAACACCCCGCCTAGAATGTCCCAGTCACCCCATAATAAAAGTATAATACTTAAGAAGCCGCATGTCCTATTTAGACTGTCCCAGAGTCAACCAATAAAAATTAACAATTTAAAGAAGCCGCATTGACCCTTCCCTAGAATGTCTCAGTCAACCCATAATAAATAATAAAAAAAGAATAATACTTATAAAGCCGTAGGGCCTATCTAGACTGTCCCATCAGTCAACCAAATAATAATGTTAAAATTAAAAAATCAGTAATTTAAGTAGCAGCATTTACCCCTCTAGAATTGTCCCAGACAACAACCTCATAATAAATAAGGAATAATACTTAAAAGGCGAATGGTCCTTTTTAGACTTTCTCAGTCAACCAATAAAATTAATAGGTAGGCCGCCGCATTGCCCTTCTAGAATGTCCCAGTAACCCATAAACAATAATAAATAAGAATAATACGTAAGAAGTCGCAATGGCCGATCCCTAGACTCGTCCCAGTCACAACTAAATAATAATAAAAATAAGAGCAAATTAAGAACATTGATCCATCCTAGAATATTCCCAGTAACTCATTTAAATAAGATAATACTTAAGAAGCCACATTGGCCTTTCTAACTTTCCCAGTAGACCATTAAAAATTAATAATTGAGAAAGCCGCATTGTTCCCTAGAATGTTCCAGTCAATCCATAAAAATTAAGAATTAAAAATAATTGTGAAATATAATAAATGTATATTAATGAACTCAGGTAATATCTTAATTAAGAAGGCCACATTGGGCCTACTAGACTGTTCCAGTTAAACCAACAATAATTAATAAATGAAGAATAAACAATTAAAAAAGTCAAATGGCCCTTTCTAGAATTGTCCCAGTCAATCCATAAATTATTAATAAAAAGGTATAGTAATGAATGTTCAGAAGCCTCATTGGGCCTATCTAGCCTGTCCCAGTCAAAACCATAATAATTAATAATTAAGAATAATTATCTTAATTATTATTTGTTATGGGTTTGACTTGGACAGGCTAGATAGGCCCAGGATTTGGCTTCTGAATTATTATTCTTGTATTATTAAGTTGTCGTTATAACTGGACAGTCTATTAGGCCCATGGTGGACTTCTTAATTATAAATACTTTTCATTAATTACATTATTATAATTAATTAAAAATTATTCTTAATTCTTAATTTTTTATGTTGACTGGGACATTCTAGAGGGGCAATGCGGGCTTCCCAATTATTATATTTGTATTGAGTTGACTGGACAGTCATAAAAGGACCAGGCGACTTTCTTAAGTATTTAATCTTATTTTATTAGAGTGACTGGGACATTCTATAGGGATCAATGTGGGCTTCTGGATTTATTATTTTTAAATATTAATTATTATTGGTTGACTTGGACAGTCTAGAAAGGCCCAACGCTGATTTTAATTATTATTTCTTTATATTTATTATTATGGGTTGACTGGGACATTTCTAGAGGGCCAATTGCGGCTTCTTAATTAATTAATCTTTATTGGCTGTTACTGGGTTTCTAAATAAAGGACCGTGCGTTTCTTATATTATTCTAATTGTATATCATTAGGGTTGACTGGGACACTTCATAGAGGGTAATGCAGCTTCTAATTATATTCTTAATTTTATTAATTATTATAAGTGACTGGTTCATAGTCTAGATAGGGGCGAGTGCCGGCTTCTGGATTATTATTCTTATTTAATAATTATAATGGATTGATGGGACATTCTAGATGGGGCCAATGCGCGTTTTTTATTATTTATCTTAATTATTAATTATTTTGGTTGACTGGGACAGTCTAGGAAGAACCAGGTGGCTTCTTAAATTTATTAATTACTAGTATCATTAATTACATAATTATTATTAAAATTATTCTTAATTCTTAATTTTTATGAGTTGCAATGGACACTCTTAGTATGGATTCTGACGTCTTCTTACTGGCTCTTTTATATATATATATATATATATATAAATATATATGATTATTGATATATATATAGTATATATATATATTAGTATACTAATATATATAATATATATAATATATATATATATATATATATATCATATATATATAATATTATGTTATATATATTTATATATTAATATTATATATAATATATATATATATATATAATATCGAGTATGTTACGAATCGAAAAAATCAAAAAAATCAAAAAAATCATAAAATCAAAAAAATTAAAAAAATCAAAAATTTATTTTTTTTAAAAAAAATCAAAAAAATCCCAACCCTGATTTAAGTCTAAAATAGAAAATATTAGGTTTTTAAATTTGGAGGTAGAAAAAAACAGTATCTGGTGAAATGGGTGGGTTACCCTTGATAAGTTGAATTCATATATAAAAGCTAGTGAAATCAAGAAACATTAATCAGTTGTTACAGTAGTCATGGAGAGTGTAGATCATTTCTATTAACTCTGCTATCTTGCATCTTTGGATCTAAATCCTGATAATAAAGTCTCAGATTACACAACAGAGTTAATGAATCCTATTCAACTTACAGAGATCTCTATGAGGTAGGACTGTGCGAAATGATATTAACGCAAATAGTGAAATCTCCTCAGAACACGTTTCATTGGATAATGGTGTATAGAGTTGCAGAATATGTTAAATCTATATTAAAAATAAAAAAACAACACCATTTAAAACGTGTGACAATTAAAGGTCGGAATATTTCGTATGAAGAAATTTGTGTTAAAAACGAGGGATTGATTATCGGTCAATCCATGACATCCCACAGTTATTTAAACGCCAAAGGCTTTCTCAAGTAAAGAATGTTAAAGATTAATACATTAATAACCACCACCGGGGAAGACAGGGTATTTATCACTTTAAGATCGACAAACAGGAATGAATTTGAGAACCCTGAAGGTTTTATTCCTTAAACATTCCAGATTGGGTTTCGGAAATGTGTGGCTATTGAACACGAAGCTGTTAGTATAGAACATTCTACTGTCTAAATAGACATAGTAAATAATGATATCCTTCCTACCTTACTCTGAACACATCTTACATGACGCTCAAACTTATCTCTCAATTATATATGCATTCCTTCGGAGATGTTACAAGATCAAGGAATGGCTTACGTTTATACAGATATAGTTGACCATCAGTATGTAAATACTAAAACCCCCTTTTAAGGGTGGTTTCATTTTCCTAAAAGGAAAGGTTATATCTTTTCCAAATGTTCATACTACTCTTCAGTTGTTCACATTTTGTTAGGGTCTGTGCTGAATGACAATAAAGGAGTCGAAGGTAGACCGATCCATTCACAGACTGGTAAACCACTATTGTGGTTTAAGTAGTTTCATATTAGAAAGAAACAGACACTTTAAACTATAATCATGATGACTACTTTTTTTACAGAAGTAGAAAATATCCATATATGCGTATTAGAAAACCTTCTAAGAAATAAGGATAGGTGTAAATTATATTATAAGTATGTAATTAGTGATATTATTCATCATAACTGACTCTCACAGTGTTAAAAGATAAGGGCCTAATAGAAGCTCCGTTAAAATGGAATAACGTAGGGGTATTCGTGAACAAAATACAAGAGGATATGGACTGGGAGGATTTTTCGCTAAATTATGGAGAAGTGCAATGCCTCTATTTAGAAGAGGAGGTGAAGTATATATAGGTAAAAAAGCTATAACAACAGGTTTGCATACTATTCAAGATATACCGCGGAATGCTACCCCCTGCGAGTCCTTAAAAAGGCGAATACAGACTGTATTCAAGATGAAGATGTTCATGAGTGTATAAGCGCAAAAATAAGACGCGAAGATACGGTGTAAGCAGGTAAAAAACGTATGAAACAAGTAGGTAAAGAATAAAGGTTAAGACTTAAAAACCTCTAAAGAAAAAATATAATGATGTATTGCTATTTAATTACTAAATTGGCATCTTTACATAACAATCATCATACTGTGACTGAATATAAGAAAAGCTAAATCATCGATCCGTTCATTATACGGTCAGCAGCCTCACATACAAGATGCATTTCCTCCCATCCTTCTAGTCCAGACTGTTGTAAGAGTGAACTGGATCTCTTCTCGATGAACCCCACCCAGATTAGTGTAAGTGAAACCAATTTCATCAGCATCAACCCCATACACTCAATTACCAACACCGATGTCCCTCTCGAGTTTAATATACCAGGTACTTCGGACCAGTATTTAGATCCATCCAACTTGTTTTTATATCTGAAAAACTGACGAAACCCGATGTTACAGACCTTCCATCATCTGCACAACATAGTATACACGAATCCAATTTCCTACTATACCGTTTTAAATCAGATGGAAGTGTATTCAATGGAAACTCATAGGGCATCAGCTGCAGCAATTATCCTTATAGAATGTTATATAGAACTCTCATTTATGAAATTATTCCGACGATGCTAAACAGTCTTATCTCCAAGTGGTTTTTAGAGTTTCAAAGACGAGGCCTCTGCACATATAGATAAAGCGCGGTAAAACCACAAGGACACAATATGAATTTTACCGGACGTTTAAACGGTGCATCTCTCTCAAGAAAGACCTCTATTCTACAGCTGTAGATACTAGAATTCGATAACCCGTCAATCCTAAATTCGCTCTTAAAATAAAAAGTAAACCTACTGCTACGGCTGTTATTGTCCTGAACTGATTACAAGTTGTTAGGAAGCCTTATTCTAGTATAGAAAAGTTAAGATTTACGTACCCAGAACAATTGGAAATCGAAAAAATCTCTCTTGAACACTTACAGCAAATTATCCTATCAAAAGAATGGAAACAAAGTTGTTTAACTTCACACAGGGATTATCGAGTATCATTATCCTAACCATTGTGCATGGGGTAAATCTGCCTCAGAAGTAAGAATAGTATTGTATTGAACCTGAAGGATACTACAGGGGAATTATAAAAATTCACCCTATAAATTCACACCTTTTGGACTTAGAGTATCAGTCTACATGTAACGGTCAACCTGACGGTCGGGACTATGAAATGTTTAGTAAGATATTCTTTGGTTATGTTCACGACCTTTTTACGATCTAATAGCTAACACTGTTTCATGCCAATGACAGCGGGACAGGGATAGATCTTGAAGAATACGCAAAGAATATTAATTTATATGCTTTCGATCTCAGCGCGGACCTTTCAGCCTGTAACGCTATCATTTAAACATTTTAGAAAGTGGGAACATTAGGGTTAAGGTCTCTTCCTTAGTGGAAGTCTACAATCACCAAATCACTGTCCTCGGTTTATCGCGAACATTCTCAGTGCTCATTGAAATTACCAGAGTACGCAACGTGATTTGACGATATTAAAGATGACTGAAGAAGAATAAAAACTGTGTCTTAAAAACGAAACCTTGATTTATAGGAGTCTTCGCTACTAATGAAGTAGGATCTGTAAAACTAAGAAGGATTACTGGCTCGGTTCAACACTTCACATCGTCACATTACAACAGGAGGACATTGGATTTCTGTTAATAGGGATAAAAATGGCATTGTTCACCTGATTGATTCTTTGGATTTTAAATTATATTGAATAATCATTATATCCTTTCATTTTTTTAAATATATATAATGTAATTATATAAAAAACTATTGTCTACCCTGTTCAAGCCAATCATTACTCTAATTGTATCGTGGATTTATCTGTATTTATTTCATTAGCATGTTTTTTTAAAAAAATATGTGTTTTAATGGAATTAATTGTAAATATATTTATGCCTAAAAATTTGTACTTATTCAATACTATATAGTTGCTCAATTATTAATAAATGCATTAAAATGAAATAACTTGATTTTCTCCCTTTAAGTTATATATATTATATATTATTTTATATATATATATATAAGTACTAGATTATTTTAATATAATATACTATAATATATTATATATATACTATATATATATTATATATATATATATATATATATATTATATATATAATATTATATAATATATATATTATCCTGAGTTAAATGTATACAGACCTGCAAAAGTTAATGATTCATGAAATTTCACATTGTATATTAAAGCGTGAAAATGAATATAAGTTTCAGGAAAATTCATGTTTAGACGTCAGCACGAATTTTTTTAAAGTTGCTGTTTACAAACCTTGAACTATGATATTCAGTTTGAGACCAACCATCCGTAACCATAGCTGTGTCTGTAAACATTTAAAAAGGCTTAAGCTAGTGCTTATAACATTATATCACAAGGTGGGTTTATTTAAAAAACCTGCTTTACATGTGTCAATTATAATTCAATTTTTCGACTAGCATCTTGTACACCCACGTTGATCCATCAAAAATCCGAATTGTATATGCATCTGATGATGTCTATGGTTACAGAATAAGAGCATCAGCTGAAAAAAAGAGGGACACGAGATTACATACTTCGATATAACATTAAAGTTTAATAATTATTGGTACCTCAATGGATTGGACATATATATAGAGAAAATATGGAAAACAACCAATGTGCTTAAAACATTTTATAGCAATGTGAACTATTTAAAGATGAAAGATACCCACTTCCCTATACCATCTTAAAGAATTTCTTTTTCCAAGATACGTGCTTTTAACCGAATAGATCTTGATGAACATTCAAAGAAGAGGATAATAAACATTATGATAATAACCAACTATAAGAAATGAGAATACTGGAATATGCTCAATCATGTAGACGCATCAGGATCGTTTGCGATGGAGTGTTGAAAGTTTATTTACATGTTATACGCATTTGGAAAATTTTACTAATATAGTAATTGTATAATAAAATTTTTCATCATAAGTAAAAAGACTTTTCATATCCTCTCTCTCTCTCTCTCCTGCTCGCTCTATATTATAATATATTATTAATATATTATATTATAATTATATATTATAATTATATATATATTATATTATATCATATTATATATATTATGATATATATATATATTATATATAATATATATTATATATAGTATAATATATATATATGAATATTATATACTATATAAATTATATAATATATATTTATTATTAATAAATATATATATATATATATATATATTATATATGATATCATATATATATATATATATATATATAAATAATATATATATATATTATATATAATTAATTAATATATATATAGTTATATATTATTATATATATATATATATCATATAATATATATATATTGGAGAAGTTTATATGAAGTATTTTTCCACCAGAATGTGTTTCGGATAGGACTTTGAAACAGTAAAGCGCCCAGTAAGGCAATAAAGCCGTAAAGAAACATAAGCGCATAGCCAGGGTGAGTGGGAGGGTCCCTCGGTGCTATTTGCGCTTAACTCATTTATTGAGATTATAGCTTTAAGTTCTAAAAAAACATGTTTCTTTCATGTTTTTTTCGTTTTTTCACGCGAACAAGGGTTGTATAAATAATAAAAAAAGAATTAGAAGTTTAAGTATAAAATAAAATAGCTGTTTCATAGTACAGAAAACGGCTTACTTGAAAAGAAAATACAAAGTATTGTAATCACGATATTGAAAAGGAAAAAACTGTATATTAACGTCACAACTACGAAATATATTTAGCGTTCGCGCAGTAATATTGCTCCTCGGGCGCTCGCGTCGTTTCCGGCCGGGGGCGCGCCTGAGGGCGCGGGGCAACCTCGGCGTTCGGTCTTGCCCAACCCCTGCGATCGTTTAGAGAGTTGAAACCGTGATTCATCATAATGCATCTTCCTCACGGCTTTTTCTTCTTTTTTTCAATAGGAACCTATAGAGGAGCGGTTCTTAGATCATTTGAGTTTTGAACCTCAAAAATGAATATCTATGTTATAAATAAACATATATAATACACTAATATCAGGATGTTAAGTACATGTTTACAATTCGACACCGCACCGGCTCCACACCGGTGTCGGTACCAACAAAGCTTAAAAGTTTGGGGCTTCATACGAGAGGGCTTCATTTTCCTTCTCTTTCTTCTTTGCCCGAATTCGACAAAATTCGTCTTCAAAGCTTTTCTTCTTTTTCAGAGGGGCTCCCTTAAGAGGGGACCTAAAACTCATTTTGTGGTTCTGAAACCCCAAAAAATGATTCGACATCCGTTTGAAACATAAATGTTAGACACCTTCATTGTCCTTAATGATGTGGTTGGAGCCGAATTCCATTCGCACCGCAACCATCAGCTCTGGCTCCGGCCCCATATAGTTCGCCATTTTACTTTAATTGATACCATTCTATTTCATTATTCTCTTCTATACACTCACCAAATCTCAGCTTTCTAAGTCCATTTTTTCAGATTTTTCGGTGGTGGCGGGACCCCCACCCCCTTAGACGTAAGCGGCTGTTGAAACATTGGATGCAAACACATGTATGCAACATACAAAAGAAAAGGCATGCCAAGTTATGAAAGGATACGATGCGTTCTAACACCTCTTTTGCTAAAATGTGATATTTGGTGTCAATTTATACCTAATAAATGACCCCCAGCGTGGGGCACGGGGACTCGTGTGCGTTCGGAGAGTAACTACGGGGAATCTCATTTTTGAGACATTGCTAATTCTGTTTTGACACCTCATATAGGTTTTTGACGAAGGGTAAGCCATCTACGAAAACGCATGTTGGTGCGTTCTAAAACCCCAACGGCTGAAAAACGCACGCGCTCGACCAATAGCGGCAATCGACTCGCATAAACCTCAAACATTACTAGACTAATCCACACCGAAGCTCACATGGCTTCATGCGTCCAGAAACAAAAATGTTGTAGAGTGCATTAGAAAAGGGGTTTGGTAAATATCTAATTACTAAACTCTTTGGTAGAGACGTGAATCATACTTCCGTCGTAACTGCCATAGAATCGATTCAACAGTGTTCGAATTATTAATAATCACGATACTCCAATATCGTGGATATATCCGTCACGAACGATTATCGCCATCATCTAAGGATGGTTAGAAAGGAGGGATTGGTGAGGGTACTTAAGTTCCCGCTCACACACAAAACCGTGATAGTCCACTCTCTAATACTCCACCACCCGACTTCAACTCAATAACACTAAAATATAACAATAGGGATAGACACCAATATTAGCCGTATTCTATGACGTAGGATATTTCATGCTAGAAAATGTTAGAAAAGGGGGGGTGGGGGGCTAACTCATAGAAGGAAGCATCCTAGCACATTCTAATATACACCAATCGAATTCCCCGTACCTTATAACATAGGATAGACACCAATATTAGCCGTATTCTATGACGTAGGATATGTCGTGCTAGAACAAGGCTAGAAAAGGGCGGGCGGAGGGGCTTAACTCATACCAAGAAGCATCCTTAGCACCTTCTAATAACCACTAATCCGACCCCCGTACCGAATAACATAGGGGTAGACACTAGTATCGGGTGTCTATCATATAGGTCCACACGTGCTAGAAGCTAGAAGAACCAGTGCATCTTTGCGGTTTTAGATGCTAGAAATCACAGTCCAAATCTCATGTATACTACTGCTGTCGTTAATGGTATGGGTAGTCAAACTAAGCAATGAAACATTTGCTGCCGGATTCGACCAAACATCTGTAGTGAAAGATAGGCCACAATTATTCCTTAATTAATTTTTCAACTGAGATTTCATTACAAATAAGTGAAGAGTAGAAATTCCTAGTTTTAAGACGATACTGAGGGGAGACGTTCATTTCTTTTTTTTGTTTTCCTTCATTTACCTAATATGATGGGAGATTTCTCATATTCATATTCCCTATGATCTACTTCCTATTTTCTGGCTACTATGGTTCTATTATCGGCTATTTTTGAATTACACTTTTTATCTCATCAAAATTTTTACTTTAGTCATTAAAGTGACCATAGTGTACCCCAGACTTTTAGGCTCCGGACATGTCCCCTCGCTTCTTTTATTCAGCTACCACTGTATACCCGAGCCCTTTTTAAAAATTAGAAAAAAATTTTCTCCTCCGCTTTTTATTAGGAATTCAATCCACACGGCATATTGTTATTTACCCTCCGAGTTATCATTCCGCTACTCTTTTCCCGTCATTGTCCAAATACTTATAATAATTTAAATTATAATGAGTAATTTGATAAAAAATTTAAATAAATATTCGTAAAGCCAACCAATTTTAAATGATATACTATAATATATATCAGATGATTTCTTTTATTTTATATATATAAACATAGTAATTATCCCTCGGTAAAAATTATTGTAGTACCAGAGATTATTCACTAGATATTTCCAATGATAATACTAATGTATTCCTATACTATAAAGTATTATATCACTGTTAGCTGTATTATGTTAGTATTTATTGCATAAGTAATTATTCGGTAATTGTATGGGCCTTACGTTCTAATCATATCAATAATATAATATATTATATATATATATATACTATATATATATATATAACTTTATATATTAATATATTATATATATATATATATAATTAAATATATATATATATATAATATTTAACAATATATATATATATATATATTATATATATATATAATATATATAAGATATAATTAATATATTATATATAATAATATAATATATATATACTATATATATTATATATATTACTAATATATAATATATATAATATAGTTAATTTATTATATAATATATATATATATATATAAATATAATATAAAATATTAATCATTATATATATATATATATTATATATATTATATTATTAATATTATATATATATATAATATTATATAATTTTATAATATATATATAATATAATATATAGATATTAGATATATATATATATTATAATATATATATATAATATATCTATAATTTATATAATATATATTATATTATATTATATTATATAATTTATTATATATATTTAATTATTATATATATATATAATAATATTAATATTATAATATTATATATTATATATTTATATATAATATATCTATATATATATATATACTATAAGGTGTATATATATATAAGTTTAATATTATAATTATATATTAATTAATATAATATAATATTATATAATATATATAATATAATATATATTATATTAACTAATATATATATATTAATATAATATATATATAATTATATCATTATTGTTTATAATTAACTATATATATATATATTATATATATATATAATTTACTAGTAATCTATAATTATAATAATACTATATATATATTTAGTATATAAATACTTATATATATATTACTAATATATATATAATATATATATATATATAAATATATATATGAATGTGATGATGAAAGAATCTGTAATTGTAAAAACAAAAATTAAAATAGATTTTTAACAATTATACCGTTCGAGTAGAAGAGCTTAAGGAATTTTGCGATTTTGTCGAGATTATGTGTAAGCAGCCCCTTGGATACAGCAAAACACAAGATGCTTGCCTTTAATGCTCTTGCTATCGAAAGAGTGTTGAAACTCTTTCCTGGACTAAATCATACTTTGACAGTCCAAAACCAATGCCCCCAGAGGCTTTTAAAAAAGACTGCTTTTTATTGAAAACAATCCTTTCCTAATCCAAAACTTCATTACAATCCCTCCGACTAGCGCTAATAGAGTCTGGCTAGCTTAAGAGACTTAATCATCTAGTAAGACTCGGAGTATGCTCAAGGCGCCTTCATATACTATCAAGCAGATCTCGATAAGACTACCAGCAGCTGGTCACACACGACAAAATCTCCACTTCGTCGTATCTCCCGAGCCAGGTACTTCTTTATCCACGGCAAGTGCTGAGTAACAATAGAAATGATGGGAGTAAAATTTCTTTCTGAGGTAAACAGACGTAATAATATAGAAGAATAATATATATTGTAGTTAAATTTGTCTGATACTTATTTAGAGAGTTATAACTTGGTACATTTTGGTATCTGAAGTTGTGACATTCTCAATTTGAACTACTTTAATGGATTGGATTTCGCTTAAGTGAGAAAAACCCAAGCTTGATTCAAATCATAATTTATATATACCTCAAATGGTATTTTACGTTCAGAAAAAGATTGTGATTTTGATATGGTAAGTGAGGGGGTGGCTAACAAAGAATGATTCATATATTCTTATTGACAAATTTATACTGTGTTCCGACCCATATAACTTATTATAGCCCGAAGAAAGATATATAAGTAAACGAATGTAAAGGTTCCGAAATCTTATATATAAGTAACAGGTACAAATACGGTGAGTGGATAAGTATATTTACCCTTTAATTAAAGAAATCCGTACAAATCTATCGCAACTCATGCGTACTACCCGCGGTGCGTGAATTTACAAATAGGTTACTAAATTATCCTTTGTCTTCACTGGAAACAAAATGACCCCAAGTAACGATGTGCCATTTCTTCATGTAATAATTGTAAATAAGATACTATTGAATTCTTGAGTATAAATTCAAGCTACTCCTCCAACAACCCTGAAAATCTCTGAAAGGGAGTCTTTCCTACCAGAAATAAATTTTGAAAAAATCACCATTCCAGACATGTTAATAGATTTCTACCATATAATAAAATCAGAGATTTTCTAACCCGAACTGCTAAAAAAGGAAAAATTCCCTCTTAAAGGGACTAATAGAATAAACTCCGCAGTAGAGTAAAGAACAATATAATTCTAACTATCATTAAAAAAGATAATATGTCTAGTGATCATAGTAAACAATAAAATAATAATAGGAGCTACTTTAATATTTATATATTAAGAATTAATATATATATTATATATCATATATATTAATTATAATATATAATATATTATATATAATATATATAAAATATTATTAATATATAATAATATATAAATATAATATAATTATATATATATATATATATATCATACTATAATATATATATATATACTATAATATATATATATTTAATATATATAATATATAATATATATATATAAGTATATAATAATAAATATATATATATTATATATTAATATAATATAGAAATAGTATATATATTTATTTTTATTAGTATAGTTATATATATATATATATATATTTTAAGCCTTATAGATATAAAATCGTGATTACCTACAAAGCCATTACAGACTGTGAGCCGTTGGTAGTCATGGATATCGGCTATCACTTATATTATTTATATATAATATATATATATATTATATAAATATACTAAACTAGCACATACTGAGCGTACCACAGCTTCTCAATCAAATGATAATATACTATACTTATATATGAAAATGTTCAAAATTGTGTAGCGTTGTTAAATATAACATATATATATATAATATATTATATATAAATATTATAATATATATATATATATAATATATATATATATATATATAAATATATATATATATATTATAATATAATACAATATATTATATTTATATATATATATATATATATATATATATATATATTGATATATATATATATTATATATATTTATATATATATATAATATATATATATTATATATTATAGGATATAATTAGCAGTAGATCGCAGTATATATGAAAATTTCCAAAATGGTATCGTTGTTAAATTTACATATATATATATATATATTATATTAATATATAATAATATATATATATAATAATAATAATATTAATATAATATATATATATATATTATATATATATATAATATATATATATATAAATATAATAATATATAATATATATATATATATACATGTATATATATATAGATATATTATATATATATATATAATATATATATATAATATATTATAATATATATATAACTATATTATAATATATATATATAAGATTATTATTATATATATTATATATATATATATATGGACTTGGACCTCTTGACATCGACTGAAAAGAAAATTTTCATCGGAAAGGTTTACACCCTTGATATTATACTGCTTTAAAAAATAAAATTAATTTATTTTGGATAATAAAAACAATTTCCTCTTTTTGTGCTTCACATATTTTATTATTGTGTCCCACAATAAGTGTGTATACATATAATTATACTATATATAGAACGCAACCTATCTCCGCCGGACGTATATTACATAGATACTATATAGTATACTTATATATATATATAATAATACTATATAATATTAGATATAATATATATACTATACTAATATATTTTATTTTATTTATTTATAATATACTATACTTATATATAATATAATATCATGGTTCAGAATTTTTTTAATGCTCACAGTATGCAACTAGAGAACGGCCAGGTCCTACACGTATTAAAACACAATATTGTTAATATTATTTGGAATCAGCCGAAAAATCTAATTTTGATTTAAACTTTTATTTTTTCTCTTTTTTATTTTTTTTTTTTTTGGCTTATTCATCGAACATATATTTAAAACATTATTTCCACCTCGTAGTGGACCCTCTGACACATGGTAACCGATTCTCACCTCTGGACTCATTACCGAGATGGCGGAGCGTTTCATACCAGAGGAAGATGGTCGGTAGGAACCCGCGACACCCAAAAAGACCAAGAGCGGGGTTCCGGAGACCATCCCAGGGGGGGATTAGTCCTCCCCGTCGTCCACCGGAGGCCGAAGGACCCCGATCCTGCCATCTTTGCGGTTTTTCCTCTTGGGTATTCCTTTTAGTTAAAAAAAAAGAAAATTTTACTCCAAAAACACTTTGGTATTACCTCATTAACTAAAGGAATACCATAGGTAACCGCAAAGATGGCAGGAGTCGGAGGCTCTCGGCCTCCCGGTGGACGAGGGGGGGGGACTTCGTCCCCCCCTCCGGGAATGGTCTCCGGAACCCCGCTCTTTGGTCTTTGGTGGCTCGGGGGTTCCTCGACCATCCCCCCTCCCGGCGGGTATAAACGTCCCCCCCCTCCTGTCCCCCCATCGGCTCCGACCCCTACAATGGGGGAAAATAATTTTTAAAATATTTTCCATGATGCAATAGCAAAAAAAAAAAAAAAAAAAAAAAAAAAAAAAAAAAAAAAAAAAAAAAAAAAAAATGCCCACCTTGTAGAATGTTTCGGCCTGATTTCCCCAAATATGAATATTGTTTTAACTGTAACCTGGTTCTTAAGGTTTAACATACACATAGGCAATAGTAGCTCACCGAACACTGTGCCAGGGAGGCAGTACAACATTTAAATCCACAATCTGATAACACTCAAAGTATTGTCGTCAATTACATTCCGGCACCCACCCACCAAACTATTCCTGCGGTACGCGTACAAATGATATCGCACAGCTCTAACCTGGTCTCCTCACTCACGGGCAAACAGGCTACACAGCTCAACCGTACCCACCTATCCCAGCACGACACCCACAGCGCCGCCGTTAGAATATGACTTCATTCTATTAAGTACCATGATCCCACCGCTCACACTTACCCAACATCCATGACTCCTACGGACCTCGTGACTTACGTCGCGACTCTTCACCACCGACAGCCTCAATCCTACGCACCCACTCTAAAGTGGCCATTAAAAAATCTGACCATATATATATATATATATATAAATAGTAATATATATATATATCTATATATATTATATATATATATATATTATTATATTATATATATATATATATATATAATATAGTGGTATATATATATAGAGTATATATTACTACTATATATATATTATAATGTACTTACTATATTAAAAACATAAAAGGAACGTGAAGCACAAAAAGAGGAAATTGTTTTATTATCCCAAAATAAATTAAATTTTATTTTTAAAGCAAAATTTAAATATATTTTTTAAAGCAGTATAATATCAAGGGTGTAAACCTTTCCGATGAAAATTTATTTCCAGTCCATGTAAAAGGTCCAGGTCCATATATATATATATATATCATATAAGTTTCTATTTGCAGGAAGAATTTCTGTTGTTAATAATAAATAGTAAGAACAAGGCTCGACACATTATTGTAAGTCACATCTAACTCATAACTTATGAAGCCTGCACTCTCCATCAGACCTACAATCATATAACGAACACTCATGCAACCCGATGAACTTCAGCCACAACGCATATATATATATATATATTATATATATATATATTATGGTCAGCATCCCGAAAAAGCCAGGCATGTCACTAATAATTTAGTGTAAGCAAAGTGTAGACATTATCATTTTATTAATCAGGAGACATTTTTACCGCAGAAATTTTAAAAAAAATACAAAAAATAACGCTTTTTAAAAAAAATTAAAATTGTTAAAAATTGATAAAAATTTACAGTTTTTTTGATAAATCGAAGATGCGGCTACTCCCGGATGACGGAAAGTTGGCAAATGTTGAATTTTTTCTTTTTTCACTAAAGAATATCCCACGGATAAACAAGAACGATAGATAGAGAGTCGGGTCCTCGGCCTACGGAGACGCGGGGGACTTCGTCCCCCCCCCTGTCCCCCCGTCGGCTCGAACCCCCGAAAAGGATATAAAAGAAAAATAATATTTTCTTCAATTTATTATAAAGTACAACATAACAAAAGATACATTTTTCTTATCTGCCAGCTTTCAAGGTCTTCAAGTCAAACTCGAGCTTGCACTTTTTACTAATATTAGTATGAGTTATTAATAAATATTAGAATAAATTAATTTTTTTTTTAATTTCTGCGGTAAAAATGTCTCCTGATTAATAAAATGATATTTATTTTCGTGTATATGTTATAGTTTTCTAGTTAACATCTGCCTGGCCTTTTTTCGTGTTATTGTTCTTTTTGTTTTTCCTTTTTTATATATATAAAATATTTTTATATTATAAAGATATAGTTTTTATAAATATGCATCATTAATATATGGAATATAATAATATATATATATATATATATAATATATATATATATATATATATATATATATATATATATATATATATATATATATATATATATATATATATATATAATGTGTGTCCCGATTTTACCTACAAGAAATCTGGTCACATTAATTTAGCATAATCGGTACTTTCGATGATAAAATAATTCCATGCTGTACTGCTTGATGAGGCCATATTTTCCCCTTTTTTTAAATACGTAACTGCTCAAGAGACGAGTATTTAAAAAAAAAAAATGAGAATACAGTGTTGCCACGTTGATTGAAATACAAATCCGTTTGTGACTGGAGTTTTTAAATAACTTATTGACTCGAAAATTAAGTACAAAAGTAAACTTTTATTATCATCCATTAAAAACGACGATTAAAACTAAAAGTTCACCTTGTGAAGGAATAGTGCACAGTATAGTACAAAAAAATATCCACAGCAGTAAATGAAACTGGCTATATGTGTCATTGTTACAGGTCGGTTACGCCACAGGCTCTCCTGCCACCTACCACCCATCTCTCTGCCTCTCTACCTGCTCTCTCTCTCTGCCTCTCTCTATCTCTCTCCTGCCACCATCCTCCTCTCTGCCTTCTCTCCCTCTCTCTATCTCTCTCTCTCTCTCTACTCTCTCTCTCTCTCTCTCTCTCTCTCTCTCTCTCTCTCTCTCTCTCTCTCTCTCTCTCTCTCTCTCTCTATATATATACTCTCTCTCTCTCTCTCTCTCTCTCTGCATATATATATATATATATATATATATATATATATATATATATATATATATATATATATATATATATATATATATATATATATATATATATATATATATATAAATATATAATTGAAAAAATGGTAGCTAACGCATGATATCTCGAAAACTAAGATAGATACAAGAAAACTGATAACATATATGGAATCAACGTATGAAATTTGAATGGAAACTAAGCATTTTTATCTTTTTTTAATATCTCCAAAATTACGATAGGTACAAGAAAACTAATAACATATATGGAATCAGCGTATGAAATTTATATGAAAAAAAGAGATTTTTAACTACTTGGGTAATACAAAATGAAGGTGCGGATTACCTGCATGATACCAGGGGACGACGGGCCTTCGTCCCCCTCTGTTTCTCGTCGGCCCCTAAAAAAAAATTCATACGCTGATTCCAAATATATTTATTAGTATAAATTCCTCTTTTTCATACAAATTTCAAAATGATTACATATATCTAGTTTACAAAGTATAGTTTTGGAGAGATAAAAAAAAAGTGTTTTGCTCCATACAAATTTATACTCTGATTCCATATATGTTATCAGTTTTCTTGTACCTATTTTTCGAATGATGGGTAACTTCTTTAGTTTGTATATATATATATATATATATATATATATATATATATATATATATATATATATATATATATATATATACCGCCATATTTATATATATACATATATCCCTATACATACACACTTTCTCTCTCATATATATATATATATATATATATATATATATATATATATATATATATATATATATATATATATTAATTAGTTGGGGATCAAGATTTTGAAACGAAAAGAAAGAAGGACGAATTTATCATTTTTTGAATATTTATTTTCGTAAAATTAATTAATTTAGAATAATTTATTTGGAACTATTTTAAGAGAAATATATTTTTTGGGTAAAATTATTTCGTGGAGAAAGAATGCTTAAGGTAACTCTGCTCATTCTTGCTCTTGGGATGTTGTGATATGAGATAGAGTAAATATAAGTTAATTGGTTCTCACGGGTTCTATCTCTCGTTAGAGAAATTCTCGTTGGAAGACTTCGTGTCTGTGGAATCTCTCACACGAGAATTATTATCAAACTTTTGTCTGTTGGATGAATATTCGTTTTGAATAACCTACCTGAAGAACTTCAGTATATAAAGAATATCAAGTGACTTGAGATCACTTGAGGAGAAACTACTTAAATTATTTGAGAAGAACTACGTTGGGGTGACCTGTAATCGCGATGAAGATTATATCGTAGTAGTGACTCATGATCTATGAAGAGAATTACTTTGGAGAGACTTGAAATCGCTTGAGAATAATTACTTTAGAAGAAACTTTTACTCATTTAAGAAGATATAAATTTGAACGTGACCTAAGGTCACAGATAATATTGAACGCAAACAGGAGTTATTGAAACAAATTGCTTTGAGAGCTAACTTATAGTCACAAGTGAAGGACTATCGGTTATCAATGAGTTAGTCTACTCGACACTAACAATGTTTTTAGGTAAGAAGATTTATTTAATATTTAGAATAACTTCTGTACCCAAGATTGAAATTCGTGAAGCGGATTATACCCCTAGAAGACTGGGAGTTAGTATCAAGTTTTTGTTTCTGTTATTAATAAAAGAATTCCGGGAATTGTCACCGTGTCTATAAACCTGATATCCCAACCTGTGACAATATATATATATATATATATATATATATATATATATATATATATATAT
>JABUQX010137159.1:7500-12500 GCA_015478945.1 Trachelipus rathkii | reverse complement strand
GGCACTGTAGTAGTTGTGCATTTGTTGTGCATTTGTGCATTTGCATTTGTCACATATGTAATCTTTCAACCTTCATTCTTTCCCCTCATTTTTCATATTAATTTTCTGTTCTTTTTTCAATCCACTTTTTTATTTTTTTATCCAGAGAGATAGATGAATATATTGACTTTACCAAAACAGGAAGGGGCACCTAGCGTCATCTGTGTTGAAGAGTGTGAACTACATCAACCATTCATGTTCAGCTTACACAAACTAGCACCAGGTTTGGGATCCTTTCCTATTGTCCTCTGGTTTTATCATAATAGAGACTCCCCACCATAGCGCAGTCCTCTAGTACAAACCTCCTTTAGGATTCGACACCCCATGAGAAGGTTATGATTTAATATACCATGCAAACCTTACTTTGCCTCAGAGTTTGATAGATTTAACGATTACCGAACCACTCGCACCGATTAATGGACTTACTCTTCTGAATTGCACTTCGAATATTAATGCCGTGATTCCCTCCACTTCACCTGGAAGGCCTCTGTCTATCCCCAGCGATCAGTCGCCTGGCACGCCTCAGGTGCCCAAACGGTCGGGGAAAACTCGAAAAGGTGCCCCCCGTCATAGTCGTTCTCAATTGTTTACTCCATATGCTGCTCCCCCTCCGGGACTGCCAGCTGACACAACATTCCCGATGTATTACTTATTGCGATCCACCACCTTCAAAGCTCTTACTGAGCAAAGAACCATCATTCTTAGCGATGCACTTGAAAAAGCTTTAGGAATTGAAGACCCCCCCCCCCCTCCCAGTCACGTTAATGAGGAATGGGTCTCCTATCGTTAAGCTACTACCCGAAATCAAGTTCTATCTTGTCATCTTTATCTCTTGAAATCATCCCTCTTATTTCCACTCTTGATGAACATCCAAAGGCACTATTTACTCTTTAGAACAGGAAAGACAGAAGATATTTCTGTCTTTCTAAGAAAATCTACAGCAAGCCGCCTAACATTTACAGATTTCTCCCACGTCGGGACTCACCAGCACCCCAAATCCTCGTTACTACTACCGACCTTTCACACCCATTTTTCCACCTACTAATTTGAAAATTATGTTTACAAGCTACAGTGTTGTGTTACGTTGACTCGCCGAATTAGACATTGCTTGTCTATGGTTGGTCATTCCCAAAGTACTGAGGAGGGCATGATATATGCAGTCTGTGGAGAAAGGGTACCATTCCCTGTGTGAAAACACACCAATCTACCGCTGTGGAGAGTGCCTCTTTCCTTAAATGACCACCATCTTACCTGTTGAATAGGAGCTTTTGGAATTATGTACCAGCACAAAATTGAGGAGGAGAGATGCCACACCAGCTCAAAGATAAATATCCTACAGGGCAAAGGCATTTGTGCTGCAATTGCAGCCCCCCTGCCTCCGCGTGTTAATCCACCGACACAACTCCATTCCAGTAGAACTCTTCCCCACAATCCCAGTAAAGATCAAGCAGTTACTGCTAACAACTATAAAGCCTGCTGCCTATATTGGAACTATTCAATTGGTGTAGGCTTCAATTCGATTCAGCCAGAATGCCGTCAGCACCGTTGCTGCTTTCAACTGACCGGCGTGACAAGTCTGTTCATCGCCTCCATAAGCGAGCATTTCCTTGCCAGAAACTCTGCCCTACTACCCTCCCGATAAGTTCACCCAAACTCATGTAAGAGGCCTGCTTCTTTTTCACCTAATCATGCTCCCACCATCAGCTGACTCTGAAAAGTGTAACTAAACGAAACAGATTACTCTCTCAAATATAACATCTGAATTTCTAAAACAGAAGGCACCGACCCCACATATAAAAATGTAACTCAGAAGTAGAGATGTACCAATACCAGAAAAGAGGCCGATACCGATACCGACTTTAATTAATATAATAAATACACAGTAATAAGATAGAACATTTGTGTACTGCTAGGCAACTCAGGATTTCATTCCCTGTATCAATACTTAGTCATTTATTTCATATTTGGTTGGGCCCAAGTATATTTATTTATAAATTAAAATAGTATCTTAAAGGAAAATAAATGCAAATATAATTTTAATAACTTTTATGTTTGTGTTTATTCAAAAATATTTCATTTCCCATTTTCCAGTTAGTATTAACAAAGTTTAGCTATTAGCTTTTATGCTTTAACATGATTACAATTTACAAGAAGATTTTTGAACTAGCTACAGTATAAAGAATAAAAATAATGAAAGAAGAGACCTCAATTAATCAGCTGAAAAGACAAAATTAAAAACGCTTTTATTCAAACATGACGTAATAATATACTCCTTTGAATAGAGTAGATATCATTTCAATACTCAGATTAAATTTCAAATTGTGATGCAAAAACATTAAACTTTCACTAGTATCTCGAGAGCCTGTTCCTTTTAGGGGTGTTTACATTCCCACTACACTAGCAGCAGCTCACTGTAAAAAAAAAAATCCGCTAGACGTCCGTGCTATTCAAACGGATTTGAGAATTTACAACCGGAATTGAGTTAGGAAGAAAAAACTTAGAAAAATTTTGCCTCAATATCGACATCTGAGGGGCTTTTCAAGAGGGTTTCACCTGATCATTTTGTCCAAATAACATTCTTAAATGCCGGAAACATGAGGATTTTTATTTTTTTTTTATTTTTATTTTGTAGTGATATAAATATATATATATATATATATATATATATATATATATATATATATATATATATATATATATATATATATATATATATATATATATATATATATATATATATATATATATATATATATATATATATATATCTTCTATATATATCTTTCTATATATATACTTCTCTATATATATATATAGTAGAAATCAAAGCAATCAAACGCTAAGTTTAGTAAGTATCAAGTTAGGAGGCCTTAGTTAATAATAAACTGCAAATATATCAAAGTTCTTAATAAATTTTCACATAATAAAATGGTCTTCTGGATGTTTAGAACGTTAGCTTTCGATCCTTACTGAATTACTGGATCCTCTTTCAGACGCTGTGAATTGAAGACTAAATGAAATATTTAAATAAAGATTGTTATGTTAAAAAAGTTAAAATAATTAAAATCAGATTTAGTTAAACTTAGTTTTGATTTTTTTGAAAAAAGGTGTGGTGTTCAAAATTTTGTTTAAGGTGGGGTCTAGAGTGTGTTCACCTTGTTGTTTGTTAAAATTGGGAAAGTTTTTAATACAAAGGGATTCAATGAGTTTACGTTGGGTGGGGTCAAGTACTTGTAAAATGGGTGTCATGCCATTAATGTTAACTTTGTGATTGAATTGGGTTCTGTGTAGTAGTGCGAGTGCCGAGTTTTGATACTTACTAAACTTAGCTTTTTATTGCTACAGTCTACGCTTAAAATCATGAGTTTCGCCGATGTATAAGGAGTTGCAGTTAAAACAAGGAATTTTATATACACATTGGGAAATGTTATTGAAAGTGTGAGTTGGAGGTTTAAAAATACGTTTTAGAGAAGATGTGCTGGAGGTGGTTAGTCTAAGAGATGTAGGTAAGGATTTAATGATTTTGATATGAGGGGTATGAGGGATGGGTAAATAAGAAAAAGTGTTAATGGAGGGAGTGGTAGGGGGGTTATAAAATTTCTTTTTTGCTTGTTTGAGTGAGTGAGATATTATGTTTTTAGGGTATGAGAGTTTGGTGAAAGTGTTAAAAATATAGTTGAATTCATTTTGTAGGAAAGGAGGAGAGCAAATTCGGAGGGCTCTAAGAAAAAGGGAAGTTAAAACACCTGATTTTGTGTTGGTGGAGTGGGAAGAAAACCAATGAATGTATGAAGGGTTAAAAGTTGGTTTGCGATAAACACTGTAAAGCAAAATGGGACTGTTATCCCAGGTAAGGAGGGTGTCAAGGAAAGGTAAGGTTTTGTTGTTGGAGAGTTCCATTGTAAATTTAATGTTAGGATGGATTGAGTTGATGAAATTAAGTATGAGAGTGGGGTTATTGGTTAAAGGTGTGGAGACGAAAATATCATCAACATAACGAAGCCATGTTGTGTTAGAGAGAAGAGGGTGATTAAGTATGAAAAAATGTTCTATCAGTTCCATGAAAAGGTTGCTGAGGATAGGAGAAAGGGGAGAACCCATACTTAGTCCTGAGTTTTGTTTGTAATGTAGGTTATTAAAATGGAAGAAGTTGTGTTCAAGAGAGAGTAATATTAATTGTTTAAGTAAAGGGAAAGGGTAATCAAGAGTGTAGGTGTTTTCGTTAAAATACCTTTCTAATAAGGAGATGGTGAATGGGACAGGTACAGAGGTGAATAGAGAGGTAACATCAAAGCTGAGGATGTTATTAGTGTGAGGTGTTATGTGTTGTGTTTTTTGAATAAAATCTTCAGTGTTTTTTAGATGAGAGGGAGAGATATGTCCAAGTAAAGGCTTAAGCTGTTTGGATAACCAAGAAGATAATTTGTAAGCTACGGAGTTTGTGTTAGAAATGATAGGTCGTAGAGGGTTATTTTGTTTATGGATTTTTGGGATGCCATAAAATTGTGAAAGACGAGGGAGTCTAGGTTTTAAGTCAAACAGAAGGTTGGGAAAATCTTTAGTGATGTGTTCAAGTTTTTGGTTGAACATGTTGTGGGAGTTTTGAAGTGGATTTTTGTTAAGTAGAGTGTATGTAGTGTTATCGTTAAGCAAGAAATTGCATTTGGAGATGTAGTCAATTCTGTTCATAATTACTAAGTTTTGACCTTTATCTGAACAGGTAACTATAATATCTTGATTATTTTTCAGCGAGACAATCGCATCTTGGAATTTTTTAGGGGTAGTATTACGATGTGTTGAGGTGATAATTCCATCAATTAATTTATGTTTATTTATCACCTCATATATATATATATATATATATATATATATATATATATATATATATATATATATATATATATATATATATATATATATATATATATATATATATTTTTTTTATCTATATATATATATAT
>JABUQX010137159.1:0-2500 GCA_015478945.1 Trachelipus rathkii | reverse complement strand
GAGTATACACGTCACGAGTCTTGATATGAAGAGCGGCAAACAAGGAATGAACAGGGAATGAACATATATATATAATGCTCGCTCTTTTATATCATTCTCTCTTAAGACGCTTACCTGTATATTGTTATAAATATTTTTACAATCTTTCTTAAAATTATTCAAAATAAACTTACAATATTAGATATTATTGCAAAAACTCATAAAATTATTCTAAATAATTTTACAGTCTAAAAAGTATTGAATTGATGATAAAATTACTCCATTCTTATAAAGAATGGTAAAAATACTAAATTAATTACGAAAAGTAGATCCTCACTAAAAATATGACTAAAAGCATTCCTAGTGGTGAAAATGCAGCTTAACCTTTTTCATCTCTAAATTCATCTGTGATAATATCCCCCTTATTAAGATGAAGAAACGGATCCTGAGGATACTTCTTTCCTTCATCTCAACCCACAGATGAATTCTACGTCTTCTCTTCCTGAAACTCCTGTGTCCTAGGAATTCAATATTCTTCATTCCAAACTTACATTTCGATGGTCTTACCGTGAAGCCTGATACCCTCAATCGTCTCATCAATTCTTCTATTTTCTGGAGGTATTCTTTCCAACTCTCGGTATACACCATCACGTCGTCAATGTAACTTTCCGTATTCCGCATTCCCTTGAGCACTTTCCTCATGGCTCTTACAAGAGTCGCCCCCGAGTTCACCAATCCAAACGGCATCTTCAGGATGTGTGGCCATCTTGTGTAATGGTGCCGTCTTCTCACATATCATCTTCATTCATCGGTGTTGCCCCTTCCCTTTGCTGAGATCCACTTTCGAGAAATATTTTGCTTTCCCGATCTTAGCAAATAACTCTTCTGTTGTAATCATCGGCTCGGGATCGAATACTGTTATCCTATTTAATTTTCTGTAATCTGCGCATACCCGGTTTGATCCATCTTTCTTTTTCACCATCACTATCGGGGATGCATAAGGTGACTCGGACTCCCTGATTACTCCCATTTTTAACATTTCAGCGACCTCTTCTCAATTCTTTTCTTAATGCGTGCGGAATGGGATACGCTGGATCTCACTGGTTCGTTAGTAGTCAATTTTATCTTATGCTGTTCAATTTTCGCTGTTCCAGCGCATCCGTAAAAGATCGATTTGTATCTTTTTATGATCCATGCATCGACTGCATTCTTCTAACGATAATTGCTCTTCAGTACTTCGTCTATCGTTTCTTCGCTTACGCGATTGACTAACTCTAAATAGTCTCCGTTGTCACGGGTTTCGTCATCAGTGGCCTCCAAAATCGCGATTCCACTACCTCAGTCACTTCCCGTCAGGTACTATTTATTTCTATGTATACTTTTAAGAGTTTGCGTGGTACGATTTTACATTATTTCCTTTTGTAACCCGTAGTGGCCCATTATTCCCTTCCCTCTTTCTTCAGCGACGACGAACGGTCCCTTTCATTGCATATATAATTTGTTGCTTTCGGTCAGTAATAGTATAAGTACCTTCCCCCTTCTTGAACTTTCGATCCTTCGCTTTCCGATCATAATAATGTTTATGTCTAATTTGAGCCCTTTTTAACTTCTCCTGAGCTATTTTCATTGTTTCCTTCACTCGCGCACTTCAGAGAATGGTCGAAGTAAAGATCGCAGGATCATCTTCTAGCGCCGACCGGCACTGAATCGTAATCGAGATAAGATAATTTTAAAATGCGTGTGTGTGTATGACGTCGCGCGCGTACGTCACTGTCAGGCCACGCGCGGTCGATGCGGATGGTGCTCCCAACCGACGGGCGCGGTCCCCCGCAAGGGGACACCGGGAATGCGCAGAAACCCCGGAACGGAAACATTAAGTACGCGTATTAAGTACACTTCACAAGTGTACTTAATACTGTACTTAACGGTCATGTAAGTAAGTAAGCCATGTGCGCGGCTTCGCCGCGCAAGAGCTATGACGTCATAAGGGTGTAGAGGAGGCAAGAGAGGAGATGGAAAAAACATGTATATCACAATATGCTCACGCGCATATGTGCTCACGCACGTACATAGCGAATCAATGAAATATAGTTCGGGGGGCATTTGAATTAAAACGACATGATCTGCAAAAAAAAAAACCGGGACGGGAGCCCTGAGAAGAAAATCACTCACTGCGTCTTACTGGGTACAGGGGCGCCGACCCCTCCATTCCTTAGAGTTTATCTCATATTTCTGCTACTATGTATATATATATATATATATAACACTACATATATATATATATATATATATATATATATATATATATACCTACCTATATATATATATATATATATATCTTATATATATATATATATATATAGGTTCTTTGTGATTTCGCAAACCAATTTGAGTTGATGACATTACTTCATAATATTTTGTGAACAAGAAAATATTACAAATCTTGCAGCACTTATTGTTTTGCGAAAGGAAAGATTTGATACACGAAGAAAAAGACCATATAATGGGTTTTGAGCTTATT
>JABUQX010137158.1:0-16929 GCA_015478945.1 Trachelipus rathkii | reverse complement strand
ATATATTATATATATATAGTATATATATATATATATATATATATATATATAGATATAATTATATTATATATATATTATATTAATTATATATATACTATATATAATATAGAAATATATAGATATTATATTATAGATAATATAGTATAATATATAGAGTACCATTAAGTACTATATTATATATATATATTTATATTATATTCATATATCTGAGTATATTATATTTATATAATATATATATATTATATATACTATATCTATATATAATTATATAATTATAGCTATTAAATTAATATATAATATAATATTTATATACTATTATATATATAATATATATATATATATATTATATATTATATTTTATATTATATTATATATATATTTTTTTTTTTTTTTTTTTTTTTTTTATTTTTTTTACCACGACAAATACTAAAAATGATTACCATATTTTATGTCTTTCCCGACCAGTGGGGCCATACAAAGTGGAAAGGTGAACAGTTATCAGGGGATAGTAACCCCGGCCTCAGTCTGAACCAAGTCAAGATATTCCAGCATCAGTGGAATGGACTAGGCTCTGGAATAACAGAGACTACTGGCGGTGAGGCGAAAATAAGAATGTGGGTTGTCTGTAAGTGTAATTAAAGGTCTGTACGGTGTGTATGTTTGGCTATGGAATAGTGAGGTGAGGTATTGAGATTAGTGTTTTATACACTATGCCGTTAAACTTGTAATGAGATTTAAGAAAATTCCTACAAACAGCAATTTTGTGTCCGTTTAGTGGCTAGTCGAAAGTACAAATCCGTTTGGCGAGGACTCGAACTCACGACCCTAAGGTGCAAACGCACCACTCAGCCATATAGAATACCGAGATCATATATATATATATTAATTATAATATATATATATATATTAACATATATATATATCTATATAAACTATATCTCTATATATATATATTAAGATATCAGAATTCAAACGAAATAATATTATATATATTTATATATATAGTTATTATAATATATATATATATATATATATATAAGTTTTTAAATAAATGAGTACCTGGCAATGTACTTATGCATAATTACATTAGACAGATTATTACCTGAATAATATGGTAGTAGTCTAGTACTGTATCTAAAACAACTCATCCAGCTGGAAATTTGTTCATGTTCAGAAATACTGACAGGAAATAGGTTATAATTTATAAGATGTGTAATAAAAGTTTTAAATATTAGAAAATTACAATTATTATTGTACATTTAGGCCGCCACTTTCATTGTATTCGAAGGTTTTCATTTTGAATAGTGATATATTAATACACATATCAAAATAGAAATTAAATATTGATTTGCAGTGAAAGTGAACTCCCCTGCGATCACTGTCGGGGGGGGGGGGAGTATGGTTGCGGAGACAGACTTTCATCTGCAATGTATTCAAATGCTCATCTGCAGTGCATATGAAAGCATGACAATTGAAAATTTATCTTCTAGTGGGACTCCGCACTCCCGACCCTAAGTACTTTGAAGTATACCCTTCCACTGCAAATCAATATTTAATTTCAATTCTGATATCGATATATCAGTGTATCAATATATTGGTATATATATTCAAAATGAGACCCTCCATGTACGATAATGAATAATTTCTTAATACTCAAAACTGGTATTTAAATGCTTTGCCACCTGCTTTTGTTATACTTTTCATAAATTAGAACCCATTTCCTGTCCATATATTATTTCTGGATATGACCAAATTCCAGTTAGCTGGGTAATTCTAAATTATTATTATTATTATTATTATTATTATTATTATTATTATTATTATATTTATTCATTTTATTATTATTATTATTCATTATTTATTTATTCATATTATTACTATTAATATATATATCGTATATTATTCTGACCGTTTTACTTACGCCTTTCTATAACGTTTAATATACATATTTGTAAGTACTAAACCTATTATTTTGTCATTAATTTGTTATTAATAATGTCCATTTTCTGTATTACTGTCAATTTAAATTACATTATTGTTGGAGAGAGAACGCACGATTATATAAAGATATTACTTAACAAGCAAGTTTATTTAGAATTTAAGTACATTAATTTGCATTAGATACAGTTTCTTATTATAAAAAATCTAACAGAATTTGTTAAAAGATAGTTAAGTAACAATTCAGGAAAATCTCAAATTAAACATCCTTTACATGCTGTAGTAATACCACTATTTCTTAGTTTTGTATTGAAAGCTAAAAGTAAATATAATCGGAAACGCCATTTGATCTAATCGTTTATCCCTGGTACTTTTCATATCTTTAGTTTTACATTGACTCTCTCTTATGTCTCTTGCTTTAGGCAGCGGAGATTAGGTGTTTTGTTATTTTCAGTTCTATTTTGACCTTTTTGAAAGGTGCCCATGAGTGAATAAATCGTATTCCACCAGAGCCGGATACGGTTAGATCATTGTCCACAATACATTTTTAGGTTTCATCTATAGAACACGAGTAAAGAATCAGTAACTAATATAATTCGCACTGTACGTCTTGATCTATTTTTTTATGTATATGTGAATTAAATTTTATCAAAAAAATTTATCATTTTCCTTTCATTTGATATTGTTTTAAATTTAATATTATTATTTAAATGTAGTGCAAAAAACTACAGTATTTTGTTGTCCATTCTGTTTTCTGAATCACTACGATTATAAAACAAAGCTAGAGTTGATTATGAATTGATTTATTTTTTTTTTATTTTGTGTAGATTTGCTGCGATATTGCCCAAAACAAAAACCGCCAGTTCATTAATATCTTGTGAATTACTTAAAGAAAGATGGTAACAAAAGTGAAAGGTGGTCGACATTAAATTGTCCTGATACGTTTATTTATTATCAATTTTTAAAATTAAATTTGAATATTCAATATAATATACATTATTATTATTTTTTATAACATTAGCTGTAAAAGATACCAAATCGTAATATATGGGGTTGATGCGCTGTAAGAAGAAAGAAGTATTTTGGAGATGACAGAGATGCTAAGTAGGGAGGAGCGTAATAGGTAAGTGAGAAGTTGAGAATGGAGATCTGAGGTATTGGTGGAATTACGGTGAATGATTCAAGAAGCGAGGCAAGATGTGTTGATGGATATAGAAGTTGTTAACAAAGGTTTATGAGGGTATGTAGTTCCGAAGGATTGGAGGAGAGCAGTGAAATAGTAGTATATAGAGGTAAGGGAAGCTAGTTTATTTAGTGTTGTAGGGAAGATGATGGAATTTGGTTGAAAAAAGGGCGTCGAGTGAGTTCAGGCTAGTCATTAGGCGAAGACGATTAGTGCTTTCGGAAGTAGTGGATAGTGGAATGTGTGCGTATAAATTTTTACATTTGAAGCAAATGAATTGAGAAAATGAAGAGAGAAGAATTAAAAAATTTGTATTTAGGTATTTTATTTGATTTGCAACAGGGTATGATAGGAATTAATAAGGGAAGCTCTATGGCAGGTGCTAGTGATATATGTTGTTGGCCGTAGTCTTCTGAATGGAATCAAAAGTGATGATAGTGAATCGTGTGTGTGTCAGAATAAATTGAGCTCAAAGTGATTCGTTTAGTTTTAATAGCGGAGTGAGGCAGTTATATGTTATGTGTCTCATTGGTTATTCAAATTTGTGTATGGATGGGGTTATGAAAGAAATTAGAGGTAGGGTCGGTAGGGAGGTGTTAGATGATTGAGATGTAGAGAGTAGAGGGTGCCCTACTTATATATATGCGGATGCTTTGGTTTTGTGTGGCGATTCAAAGAGAGATTTGGCAGGGTGTGTAAGATGTTTAAAAGTAAATTTAGCAGGAGTAAGGTTCATGCTAGGGAGTGACTACCAGTTCGCCGACCTGTAGGTTATGTGAGAGTATGCAACTGGAAAAGGCTGTCTAAGTTTTAAAATATTTAGAGATAAATTGGGAAAAGGGAATGGATGATGCGAGTGTAGTAGGAAATTCCAACTTCCTCAGACGCCTCAACATCCTGGACGCTTCTTTTATTCACCATCGCCGCGCTTCACGTTTGTCGCTCATCTAAACTTTAGGTTTCCGACATTCTTCCCTCCCTGGTATCCATGTCCAGATAATCTTGGGCACTGTGGCTCACTCCTCTTACATTAACATGTCCGTACCACCGCTAAGCTGTCCTCGCTCAACAAAGCTCCACCACGCTTCGTCACGCCAGAATCGCACATAAACCGCCTCATTTACTCCTCTGTCTTTCTTGTCACAAATCCTTGATCAGTCGTAACCGTGATCGTCGCATCCTACAACTGTGCTCTTTGTCTCGTATTAAAGCCCCATGCTTCAATGTCAATAGGTCAAGTATTGGTCTCATAATATATTGTGTACATCACCCATCTTTACTTGGCCTCGAAATTGCTCTTTCCTTTCAACCAATGGGAACTACGATTGTATTGTCCATTAAAGTTCCCAATTTCTTATTTAATTCACAACATTGTTGTCGTTTTCACGTCACCATAGTGCACCCCAAATATTTAAAACTGGTCCGTTTGTCGCAGTCTTCCTCTTCACTCAAAACTATAACCCAGGACATCACCACCTCCGTTCAACATCACCTCTGTCTTCCATCGATTTATCCTCATACCCTTCCTCCAACTCCCTTTCCCAAACTCAGCAGAAAATTTGCAGTCCTTTTCTGATTTTTTTTTTCGTAGGCCAAACACCAAAGGTATCCGCGTATCAAACATCACAATTCTCATCTGTTCCTACCGATCTTCAACAAACATGTCCATGTATATATATGAAACAGAATTGGAGACATTATTAATATATCACAATCAATTAGTTTGGATAGTTCCTACATTTCTTTCGAAAACAAGTTGGTTAGGGGCCTATCCCAAATAATTTGTTAGTCCCATTTTTAGCAAAATCGCCATGCACAAAGCTATTTTTTCTATTCATGTCCTTCTACTTAATTTGTATAATGTTCCCTTGGAGGTAAATCCACTAGCCTTTCACATAAACATTACTACCATGGGTTTTGTGCTGCTTCATACTCAACTTAATCGATAATTCATTTTTTGTGTAAATGTTCCAGTATCTTCATTTTGACAATTCTCGTCATGCCATCAGACATAATCCATTTAGACTTCCAACGTATATATCCATTTTCCAAATTATTTATTGCAATGTTAATTTGCTTTACTGTTTTATTTTTTAACCATACTGCCTGTGTATATCTTGTTTCATGATCTACTATCACTAAAAATTTATTATTCTCAAATTCACCAACATCCAATTAATTATTTCATCAAATATTTACTTGCAAATAATGTGGAAAAGAAGGAGGGGTTTTCATTCTTTTTTATTTTTTCATACTTTACATTCTTATAATTTGTCCAACATTATTTTTCTATAATTATTCCGCAAAACTCTTCATTTACTTGTTTTATATTCATTCTGTTATTAGTTATTAAATAAGTTTTACTTATTCCACGCTGGGGCAAATTGTTCTATGTAATTTTTTCAATGTTTCTTTCTACTAATTCTTTTTCTAATCCTTATTTATTTTTTTCTTCTATTTTTTCTGTATTAATAATGGATGTCATCTTTGGCTTGCTATTGTTTACCATCTACTTGCTTTGGATAATCTTATATAGATTTATTAATTTTTTTCTTCTATCTGTTCATTTTCTCTATAATTTTTCATTTAATGTCCATTCTTTTTAATGTCCTAACTATCTAATGTTCATTTTCAATACCAAGGAGCAATCTTCGGTTTTGATGTATTAAACCTTGAAATATGTACTTTATTTAAATAAATGTTCCTTCTCTCCCGTAGCAGCTTCAGTTTAATATGGTTATTTCCGTAAATTATTTACAAATTTAATACATTATACAATTTTCTTTGTTAGTTCTTCACGGAGACTCGCGCAACGATGGTAGTATTTTTATAATTGATTCTTTGTTGTTAATGAAATGTGTTGTTTTCAATTACTCAATCTTATTAGATAAGACCATCAATCCATACTTTCAATTTATTTACTTGATCAATTATAAATGCTATAATTTTTCACATATACTTTAATATCAAGTTAATTGCACAAATCTCTTTTTGCCACTTATCATATCCTGAGTATATTTCTCTTTAAAGGTTCCTCTTTCATTTGTGCATATTTTAGTAATGTTTGCTCTTTAACTAAACTTCTTGTTCTATAATATCTCAGTATTTTCTTTTAATGCTATTATATAATTTTTCGACTCATTTCGCCCAATCATGTAATAAAAGAAATTGTAATTATATGGTTCTCACTACTTAACCTACTGATTATTTGCGCTTATTTGTTTTATTTCTTGTTTTTTTTATAACTACAACTCTCAATACTTTTAACTTATAACAACACATTAATTACGATTCTTCTCTTTTTCCACTTAATTTAGGTATTATTAAATTCGTCTTTTAACTTTTTCACTTATCTCTTTTTTCTTGCTTGCTACTAGGTCCTTTATCATGTTTGTCAATTTATCCAATTGTTATTGATAAAATCTTTCTTGCTTCTTCTTCACAAATTCATTTTAGTTGTGGTTTAGTATTTAATGTTGATACTTAGTGTATGGAGTTAAATGTAAAAATAAAAAAAACGATTATTAATATATTTGTAATTCTAAGTAACACTGTGTTGTTTTCATTTGTTCTGCAATGTATTGCATTAGTATATTCCTCATCTATTCCTATTGTATCAATGGTTTCTATAATTCTTCTTATATTTTCTTATCTTTTTGTTTAATTGTTTTCTTCTTTTCTCTATCCACGTTTCTCAATCTTCTGTAGAATATATTCTTATATTTTTTTAATTTTATAAGTTCTTTTGAAAAAGACTTCTATCTTTAAAATATATGATCTGATTACAACAACTAAATTATCAACCGATTTATTATACATACATACATTTAGAAAAGATATTAAAGAATTAATGAACTTTATATATATATATATTATATATATATATATATATATATTATATTAGTATATATTCTTATATATTATATTATTATATAACTATATATTATATTAATATTTAATATATGATTTCTTGGCTTTTTGTTACATTTTAAACTCTATATATACATGTTAATTTATATAACTTATATTATTTAAATATATATATATCTATATATAATATTATATTATATATATATATATTATATAACTATTAAATAATTAGATATATATCATAATATATATATATATATAATGGTTTTGTATAAATAGTTAAATGACAAGACATAAAATGTTTTAATTTTGAAACGTATTTGCCAATATACTTTAGTGGCGCAGTTTATTATTATTATTATTATTATTATTATTATTATTATTATTATTATTATTAGGCTTGGATCAGGCAGATACAGAAGATGAAAGCGACTTTTGTGCTCTCTCTGATAGAGAGCAAATGGATCTTGAAAGACTGATACTAAAATCTGATTCTGCAGTGTCTGATGCAGAAGCGTTTGCAGAGCAGCTTTCAAAGGATCTGACTATGCTTGACGGAGTAAGGTTTTGCTTTTAAGTTCCTTTCAATTTTCCAGAATCTTTAATTTTGATTTTCTTTAAGATAAATTTTTTTTTGTCCATTTTGACTTTCATTTAGGACATAGACCTATATATTTATTTGTAGTTGAATATATTATTTGCACCAGTTAGGTTAGTAGCAAGTGCCATTGCTCTCGTTGGTTTGATGCACTTAAAATTTATGGAAATAATTAGGTACTTTGAATTTGTTTGTTATCAGTATAAAGATAGAAAGAATCCAGAAAGCCGATATTCATCAGTTGCCTTTAGTGTCATTTAATAAATTACAATTGGTTTAAAAGACAAAAGAGTCTTGTGTTTAATTTGTGATAAAGTTATTTATGATGAGAGCTTGGCTTTAAAGAAAGCTAAAATATATCTTTTGTTTATTTAAATAATCTTTATTAGAATTCAAAGTATTTGATAGAATTTTTTTTTTTTTAACTTTATTTAACTAAATTTTATTTAAATGTTAGCCCAAGAACATCAGATCTTTATTATTATTATTATTATTATTATTATGATTATTATTATTATTATTATTATTATTATTATTCTTATCTTTATTTTTGTCTTCTCTTTCTTGCTCCTTGAAAATTGAAAGCCGTTATATTCATCATTTGTCCTTTATTTCATTATCATTATTCATTAATAATTATCATTATCATTATTATTATTATTATTATTATATTATTATTATTATTTGTCAATTTCTAAATTTTAATATTTATTTTGAATGTGATTGAAAGTATTTAATTATTGTTGTTTTTGCAGATGGAGATATTGTCACTAGCAATTTGAAGAGAATTTTCTTCAATTTTCTCTTTAAGTTTATAATTTTCTAAGAAAAGTTAGAAAATTAACTTTATTTAGGAAATTTACTAACTTAAAATAAATTTTTATCTAAAAGAGATAATTTTCTAAATAAATATATGATTAATAAAATTACAATCATCACCCTGACCTTTCCTCCCCAAGACTATGGATAAGGTGCGTGACATACACCGGAAACAAGAGTAGTAGAAGAATATGACAAAATGAAAGCCCAGTCATACTGCCCCCTTTATACCTTTCAGTGAGAAATCGTCGCAGTCAGAAAATTCAACATTAGAGCCTCACGGGACCGCGACGGACATTCACTATGGTATCTCGTCAATGTTGTGGGTTCGTCCTTGGCCCAGGGTGCGGCCACAATACTTGACCCCGCACAAACCCGCCAATATTACTCCATATATAATTACACTTTCTTCTCGCCTCTGCCAAGCTCAATTTCTCTCCTCCATGCTTGCAGTTTGATGAGTCAATCGCACTTTTTCTTTGGTATCCAGCAAAGTCGAATTCACAGTTCACCAACACTATAATGTTAAACACAACGACTATCATCCTATTTTTCACACATGACCAAAACACATGCTCACGCGTACTTACATTATCTCTCATTTACCCCTTTTCCACACCACACAATTCTAATAAGTTCATTCCTTATTTTATCAATTCTTCTTACACCTAACACGCCCCTAATAATTACATTGAAATTAAGATTGATAAATCATGAATAAATTTAAAGAATCACTCGTCGCAGTCAGAAAAATCCACCCTAGGGTTTCATGGGACTGCCATATACAATCACTGTGGTATCTCTTCAAGGATTCGTCCCTTGGCCAGAGTGTGCCACAACCATACCCCCTCACAACACCCCACCAGTCACTCCAATTATGCACCTTTTCTTAGTAGTAATTTGTAGGGAGGAGTAATAGGTGGAGTTAGAAAGTTGAAGAATGGTAAATCTGCATGTATAGATGAAATTACTGTTGAGGTGATCAAGAACGGAGGCGACATGGTGATTGAGTGGATTTGGAATTTATTTAACAAAGGTTTATGGAGGGTTATAGTTCCGAGGATTGGTGGAGAGCAGTAATAGTACCCTTATTTATATAAAGATGAGGGTGATAAGGGTAACTGTTGGAATTATAGGGGAACTAATTTATTGAGTGTTAAATGTAGTGGAAGATAATATGCTAGGATTTTCGGTCGAAGAGTGGTGAGTGCTGAGGATGAATTGGTGAAGACAAGGGTGCGTTTTTACGAAAGCTGGTAGAGAACTTAATATGGAAGTCAAATCTTTACATTGAAACAAATGAATAAGAAAATGAGAGAGAAGGAGAACAACTTTTATTTAGGTTTTATGGATTTGCAACAGGCGTATGGACTAGAATTAATTAAGGGGGCTCATATGGCAGGTGTTTAGTAATGGAATCAAAGGTATGATAATGACGATAGGGAACAGCGTGGGATAAAGAATAATGGAAGTTGAAAGTGATTGGTTTAACTTTAATGGGGGAGTTGAGGCCAAGGGGATGTGTTTATGTCTGCCTTGTTATTCAATCTTGGATATGGATGGGGTTATGAAAGAAATAAGAGGTAGAGGTTGGGCAGGAATGTAGTTAAAATGAGCGAGAAAGGAAAAAACGTGTAGGAGCAGTGATCCAACTTATTATATGCGGAATTATTTTTTTATGTGGCGACTAAGAGTTTGAGATATGATGAGGGAATTTGGTAGGGGTTGTGTAAAAAGGGGTAGGTTTGAAAGTAAATGTAAGATAGCAGTAAGGTTATGGTTGTGGTGAGGACGTCGGTTGTGTGAAGTTATGTTGATGGTGAGCAATTGGAAAAGTAGAATGAAAGATTTAGAATAATCTGGGAAATGAAAAGGGAACGGGATGATGGAGAGTGTAGTATGAAGTTGTGAATGGTAGAAGGTGGTTGGTGAATTAAATCCTTTGTGGATGTAAAGGGAGACCGAAGAAAAGTGAATTGAGTCCGCAAAGGAATGCCTAAATGAGAGAATGTGAGATTTGTTGGCGAAAGGCGAGAGAAGGTGCAATTAGGAGTGAATGGCTGGATTTTGCGAGGAGGTATGGTTGTTGGCATAAATGGCCAAGAGAATTGAACCCTATTTATGACGAGGAATGCCATAGTGAGGTCTTCACAGTTCAAATGAAAAGCCATAGGATGGATTTTTTTGACAGCGACGAGTTTAACTTACAAGGGTATAATAAAAGGGCGAAAAGGCGGCTTGCTGTTCGAATCATGTGGCACGGTCTACTTACTAATTTTCTCTTTCACGCATGTGACGCAACCTTCATCGTATTGGGGAAGAATGTGGGTGATTATATATATTATTATATTATTATATATACGTATAAATATATATATATATATATTATTTTATACTATATTATAATATAATAATTATTAAATTATTATATATTATAATATACTTATAATAAACTACCTACCTTTTAACGTGCTTTATGCCCCTATGACAGAGGCCAACAAACCCCCACCCGGATAACAAGGGGACACCACAGGAAATCGTAACTTTAAGCGGCCCCTATCCAACACCAACGATCGCACCAAGTGTTTCAGCAAGTCCAGAAGTTTCTACTCTCTTGCCAAGGTAGATAACTCCAATGCTAGCGAGAGGATTGCAACCAGCTAATCTCTCGTATGAGAGGCTGAATTCAACTCCTGCGCCCAGGGCGTATATATTATATAATTATATTATATAATTTATATAATATATATTATAATATATTCTATTGATATTATATATATATAGATATATATAAATATATTACTATTATTTATATATATATTACTATATTATACTATAATTATATATATATACTATATATATAATAATATTTTAATATATATATATATATTCATATATATATATATATATATATATAATTATATTTATTATATTATCTATATTTATACTATATATATATATATATATATATATATATCATCAGGCAAATATTCATAGCATGATGGCATCAGAATCACAAGTTAAAGCACTTATGGAAATGATTGGACGCTGCTTTATTGGAGCAGACCAAAATTGAAAAAGCGTTTGACAATTGACGATGAAATTTTGTTGTATGTTAAAGATTCTCGAAAAAAATGCTCAGATAAAAACTTATTTTATGAACAAACAAATGCAACATCGTCAATTGCTAGAAACCGTCAATCAACTAATAGTGAGGAGCCTTTTTCTCTTTTGTATTGTCTATTTGGTTAAAAAGCTTCTTGTCTGCAAATCTTTCTGCAGATTTTATCTTCATATTAAGCTTATTGGTGGTTTCTTATGCATGCTCATTGTTTTCTATGTTCATATAGGCTAATTTTATTCCATATAGCTGTCGGTATGTTTAACCTCGATATATTAATTGCTCCTCCGTATTTCCCTTTGAAATTGTATTAGATATGCATAATTAAATCGGATTTGAATTTATTGTATAAGATGAATGGTTAATGGATTTTATTCTTTGTTTATAATATTTAAAACGAAGGACCGAAAAAATTCTTTTCTTTTAAAATAATCTATGATAAGCAATATGATTTTTTGAGGAATGTTAATGTGTGCAAATTAATAATGTATTTACCAAGATATACTTGTCTATCAATAAATTATAATAATTACCGCAGATCCTCAATACCAAATCGTTTTGATTTAAAGAGGTTTTTTTTTTTTGATATTTCTATATAATAATTGAATTATTCATTAAGGAGTCTCTAAAACTTGATCTTTTATATAACAAGGTAACAAAGTTTTTTTTCGACACCTACGAAAGTATAACTTTGTTAATATCTTATTTGCATAATTTCGTTTTATTATGTACTTTTTTTTTAACTAATAGTTATATTACAAATTAAACCAGTTTTTTTTTTTTTTTTTTTGGTGTTTTTGTATGGTCTATCGAATTGTAGTAGAAGTCAAATTTAGAATTAGTAGTTGTTGAGTAGAGTAACATAACGAGTATATATATATTTGTTTTTCCATGCTACTATAAGCTTATGTGAATGTGCAGAAGAGAATAGTTTGTAAATTATTAAATTTTTCCAGACACAGTTAGAGTTCCTCAAAAAGAAAATTTCTTTTTTAATAATCACTAGCTTTTCACAATCAATAACTTGACCCTGAAATTGAAGCAGCGAAAGCTACTCGAACTTGCTTATGACAATGCTCAAATTCCGCACACTTATTCATCATGCAAGTAAGTTACGAAACTATTTCTTTACATTTACATTATCTTTTTCGTTTGAATGTAATATTATGGTTCATTGGAAATAACAAGCTGCGGATAACGTTCACCTTTAAATATATTTGATACTTATTTCAAATTTGTTATAATGCTTATTTTAAATACATAGTATCTTTAGTGTTTTCAGTCATTATTTACATAACGTGCTTACTAATTATACATTAAGCTTTATACAAAAATTGGTACAGTATTGTTATAAATGCTTTGTAAGAAAGTTCTAATTTCATAACGTCTTTTTTTTTTCATTACAATTAATTCTTTTAAAATTTTAATTTTAAATTAGTTATGTAGGCGTTAGTTTTTTTTCTATTACGTTCAGGCAGTAAAGGATCAAAAAAGATTTGAGAGACTTCGATCAGAATTTAGTAAACATCTGGCTAGAAACTTAAATAACTTATTTATTTACCATGTAAGTCATCTGAATTATTTTTGTTGTAAGAAAACCGCATTTTTTTAACCTATTTTTTGATTTCAGTAAATTTAAATAAATTAGGTTTATAATATTATGAAAACTTTGCAAATATTTTTATTTAAGTTGCTTTAATTTATATTCTCAACTCCAAACACAAATTATGCAACCTATATGAGTGAAGTTATCTCCTAGATACTGATTGAAATGGAATTTTTTTCAATTTCACTCTTTTCTTATGTTAATAATTAATGCCTGAAATTTCAATTTAATATCAATTCTAACAACTTTAAATAATAATAATAATAATAATAATAATAATAATAATAATAATAATAATAATAATAATAATAATAATAATAATAATAATAATAATAATAAAAATAATAAATTAGTTAATTAATTGTGGCTCAAAATATTTTATTGAGAAATAATTTTAGGGTAATGATCCTGGTGAATCATTAAGTTTCCATGCCGAGAAATTGACCCTCCCTCGACATTCGAACATTCATACTGAACTGATGCCGTATGCTCCTCTCATGCACTGGATGAGAAACCTCGACCCAAAAGCTTTTCAAAAGCTCCGCCAAACCTATTCCAACTCTATGTCAAAATTGTACGAAAGAGATATTAAAATTTTCTTTGATGAAGCCAAACAACCAATTGCTGGAGGAAAAAGACGTACGGTTATATATATATATATATATATATATATATATATATATATATATATATATATATATATATATATATATATATATATATATATATATATATATATATATATATATATATATATATATATATATATATATATATATATATATATATATATATATATATATATATATATATATATATATATATATATATATATATATATATATATATATATATACAACCATATATATATATATATATATATATATATATATATATATATATATATATATATATAGGGAAGGTATATGGTATATGGATGGTATATGCTGGTTTTGGTCGAAAGAGTGCGTCGAGTGACTGAAGTACTGATTGGTGAAGAACAAGGTGCGTTTAGAGTGGTAGAGGATGTGTGGATCAAATCTTTACATTGAAACAAATGATTGAGAGGATACGAGGGAGAAGAAGAATAATTATATTTTTATGGATTTGTAACAGGTGTATGATAGAGTTAATAGGGTTTGCGGCAGGTGTTAATGATATATGGTGCCAGGTAGGCTTTCGAACGGAATCAGTGGCGTATGCATGACGACTGCGAAGCGTGAAGAATGGTGATTGGTTTGATAGCGGAGTGAGACAGGGTTGTTATGTCTCCGGTTATCCAACCTGCATATGACGGGGCTGCTGTTAGACCCGAGGTGGGGATGGTAGTCGAAAGAATGATGGAGAATGGAGGGAGGGTCTCTGCCTATGTACGCAGGTGGCGAATTGAAGAAGTTTGAGAAGACTGGTATATAGGCATGGAAGTTGTTGGGCACGTAAACGTAGATAAGAGTGGGGTTATGGTTGTGACGTGAAATCATGTTAGATGATGAGTAGCTGGAACAAGTGTCTGAGTTTCAATATTTTATGTTGGATGAAGGGAACGGATGATGCAGAGTGTAGAGTGCTGGAATAGTAGAAGAACACGGTACGAACAGTTGGTGAATGGCGATCGATGCCTGAGTGCGCCAGGGTTCATTTAGGCGTTAAATAAGCCTGCAGCTGTTGTATAGTGGGGGTGAGAGTCGCGGTCCGAATAGCAGTAGACATCGTACAGATGTGACAATCTTAGCATGCCAGGCGTGAGAAGCAAATGAGAATGAACGTATTAGAGTAGCCAGTGGCGAAGAAAGAGAGAATAAATGAAAGCATGTTGAGATTTATGTGGTATCACGTCGCTGGTTGCTGATGGCAGTGTTGGGAAACCGATCGGTTGGGAGACCGAAGAGATTGAGTTTCAGTGAAGAATGTTTGAAGGAGAAGAATGTGAGTTGGCAGAGGCGAGAATGTGTGCATGATAGAGAGAATGGCGTTTTGTGCAGTACGGTTGTGTCTTTCGCGGGATGAACCTCATTCGACGATAATATGTTCGTCGCGTCCCATATTTAGGGTGGATTTTCTGTCTGTGACGAGCCCTCACTAATTAATGGTACGGGCTGGGCTTTTTTTTCGACATTTGTCATATTCTTACTGTTTTTTTTTTTCTGATAGCCAGTTGATCTACTGATCCAATCTGGGGGTAGAGGTAGATAAAGAAAGAATATATATATATATATATATATATATAGTTATATATATATAGTAGTTATATATATATATATATATATATATATATATATATATATATATATATATATATATATATATATATATATATATATATATATATATATATATATATATCTTCTCTTTCTTCATCTACCTTATTTTCCCAAGATTGGGAGTAAGGAGCGCTACAAGCATCGGAAAAGAAAAGCAGTAGGAGAGTATGACAAATGTCGAAAAGAAAGCCCAGCCTTACCGCCCCCTCTGTACCATTAATTTAGTGAAACCTCGTCACAGACAGAAAATCCAATCTAGAGAGCTTCATGGTACTGCGACGGACCCTCACTAGGGTAAATCGTCAATGTGAGTTCATCCCTTGGCCCAGGTGGGCCACAACCATGCCCCCATACAAAACCCCGCCATTCTCTCCTATCATGCACCTTTATTCTCGCCTCTGCCAAACTCACATTTCTCTCCTTCAGACATTCGTTCACCGACTCAATCCACTTTCTCTTCGGTCTCCCAGCCGGTCGGTTCCCAACACACTCCACTATACATCCGCTTAACCAACCGACTATCATTCATCCTTTCCACGTGACCAATCCATTTCAACATACTTTCATTTATTCTCTCATTTACCCCTTTCTTCACACCACACTACTCTCTAATACGTTCATTTCTCATTTTATTAATTCTTCTCACACCTAGCATGCCCCTAAGATTGTCCATCTGAACACATTGAACTTTAGATCTATATTTCTATATACCCTCATAGTCTCACTACCAACAACACAGGTAACAACATACCCTCATGTAAGACTCTCCCGCACTCAAGACTTAGTCCCTTTACATTCACCAACGATTTAATTGCACCAGCAACCTTCCTGCCATTCACAACTTTCCTACCACACTCTGCATCATCCGTTCCCTTCTCATCCAACACATACCCTAAATATTTAAACTCAGACACTTGCTCCAGCTACTCACCATCTAACTTAACTTCACACAGAGGACTGTCCTCACTCACAACCATAACCTTACTCTTATCTACGTTTACTTTCAAACCCCTCCTTTTACATACCCTGCCACCTCTCTACCAATCCTCTCAAACTCTCTTCAGATTCGCCACAGAACCAAATCATCCGGTATATAATAGGTGGGCACCCTCCACTCATCTCCATTCTCCATCATTCTAACACCATTTCCTGCCATCCCCACCCTCGTATTTCTTTCATAACCCAATCCATATACAAATTGAATAAACTAGACGAGACATAACACAACCCTGTCTCACCCGCTATTAATCCTAAACCAATCACCATTGACACCATTTATTCTTACACATGCTTCACTTTACCGTCATACATACTTTTGATTCTGATTCAGAAGCCTACCACCAACACCATATCACTAATACCTGTTCACAAAGCTTCCCTATTAACTCCATCATACGCCTGTTGTAAATACAAAACCTAAATATAAATTTATTCTTCTTCTCCTCTGAAGCGGCGCACGAAAACGCGAAAGCGTTTCACGATAATGCGAAAACGGCTAAACACCCAAATTCCAGAACCGAACGAAGTAGCACG
>JABUQX010137156.1:17500-23737 GCA_015478945.1 Trachelipus rathkii | reverse complement strand
TATAAAAAATGCCGATATTTCCTTTAAATAACTTTTTGTAATAGTTTTTTTTTTAAAAAGCGACTTGTATTTCTCTCTTGTTTTGTCATCTCTTCCTTTCTTGTGGATAAGTTGACCACTTTTTTATAATTTATAATATTCAACTTGAATAGTATCATATATAGTATATACAAATATATAGATATATATATATATATATAGTATAATTATTTCATACTAAAAATTAATATATTCTATATATATTATAATAGACTATATATATATAATATATATATATAATATATAATAATATATATATAATTATATATCAATTTATATATAAATTATAATGATATATATAAGTATATATATATATAATATATATTATATATATATATATATTAATAATATATATATAATATATATATATATAATATTATATAATATATACATATAATATAATTAATATGAATTGGAGACTTGAAATTTAAGAGCCTCATTTTTTTTTTTTTTTTTTTTTTTTTTTTTTTTTTTTTTTTTTTTTTTTTTATTTTCCTCTTTTTACATACACCTATGAAAATTTTCATGAAAAACATTACGGTCATAAAGAAAAATGGTATGAAAATAAAGGTGGAGGGCTCTTTTTTCATATGTAGCATTTTTCAAAGTCGTTTGCGATCTAAACTATAAATGAAGATTTGCGAACTCTTAGAACATTATTTTTTAACATAAATATATATATATATTAATATAATATAAATATATATATATAATATATATATATATTATGATTTATTATATTATTTATAATATATTATATAATATTATAGGTAAAGTTGAATCGTTTCGCTGCAGCTTTGATCTTGGAATCTGAAAATTACCAAAGTATAAATATTATACTTGTAATTAGTTTTATATATAATATATACTATATATATTATATATATAATATGAATATATATATTTACTATATATATAATCATTAATATATATATAATATATATATTTATAAATATTAGTTAGAATCTTCGTATGGTCTATCCTATACCAAATTTTTATCCTTGAAACAGATAAACCCCTTTTAAACGTGTTGCTGTGGACCAAACTCTAAGATGTGTCGCTGTCATTTGCCCAACGAACCTAAACCCTTAGATTACATTTCGCTGCCCCTAAAACGAAGAGAGTGAGGCACCACTCTAACATGATTTGATGGGAGTTGCCGGGAAACAACGGTAAAACAACCTTAGTGACTAATTTGTTCTTAAGTTAAAATATATTAATATTATTTAATATATAGTATTATTATAAATATATATATCATATATATATATATATATATATATATAAATAATAATATATTCCACTCTTTAGAAGGTAACTAACTCCGCGAATGTAGTTCCAAAAGCATTCCAAAACGTCGATTCTGCGTGTCACATAATGTCGTATTAAGTAGAAATAAAATTGGTTTAACCCAACTTCATTATGAAACTTAAATAGAACAATAGATCATATAAATTCTATATTAAAATTTTGATCCAAGTAATAAATCTCTTAATTTTAATCTAAATCTGCACATCAAATAAGCGAACTGAAGCTACCCACTGATATATTAGAAACCAAAATACCAAAAAATACTCACTTTTTAAAGGTAACTAACTCCTTGCATATATAATAGCTTCCCAAAAAAAAAGCTTTTTTTGCAAAACGGATCTTTTGTTTTTCAATGTACCTATTTACAGCTAACAAATTCTTCGACCAACTTTTTAGTTTATCGCGGGAAACTAATATGAATAATATTCTATAATTCATATCTAAAATCGGGGTAAATAAATCTTTTAAATATTAAATCTGCACACCATAGCGAACTAATTTGGTTCAATATTCAGAATTCTCAAAATGTCCACTTCTTGACTTTATCAAAGAATGACATTTGAATAGATCTTCCGCATGGAATCACCATATATATTTAAATGATATATATGAGTTTGGACACACTCTAACAATTTTTGCGCTCAGACCGATCAAGATTCAATTAAGCTAAATTAATATAGTATATATATATATATATTATATATAATATATAAATATATTGATATAATATAATATATATATATAAAATAAATATATATAATATATATAAGGGTGATATTATATATTGTATAATATAATATTATATTATATTTATATATATATATATTATCATATGATATATATATATATAATATAATAATATTATAATAATATATAAGCCTACAAGTATTTTTTAAAATGATAATATTAACAATAATATAATATATATAATATTATAACTATATATATATAATATATTTACATAGATAATAATATATATTTATAGTAAATATATAATTATATAATTATAAATATATATAATATTATATATACTTATATTAGGGAGGGCGGAGCGAGAAAGATTTCGGAAAGAATTTCTATAACATCAGTACGTAAGAGGAAGCGGGCAACTGATATATGTCAATTTGCATATTTATAGATGCAGTATTCCCAAAAAATTCCCAAATGTTAAATGATTATTTCGCTGCTCATTTTGAAAATTTGCCTTTAAGAGAAATAGTCTAATACCAGACATATTACTGACCGTTCCTCATATTTTGAGCGATGATAAGCACAGGGCATGAATCGCACGTTCTTGCAGACAATTTTTTAAAACTATGAGTGTATTCGCATTTTAAATCTTTAAAATATTTGAAATTCTGAAAATCTTGAAGATTCTTACTAAATCAGACTTTAAATTGCACAGAAATTTCTGAACTTGTCACGAAATTTAAAAGAGAATTTCAATTCTTGAATTCTAAAAAGTCGATTGAATTTTACCGCGTAAAATAACAAGAACGATTCGTATCACCTTTTTAGCAATATATATAAATATTATATAATATATATAATATATAATATATAATATAATATTTAATATATATACATATATCATTCGCTATAATAATTATTAGAATAATATATATATATAGTATATTATATATATATTACTATATATTATAAGATTATATTTATCTATATCAAATATATATGCAATATATATAGATATTATTAATAATATATATTATATATATTATTATTTATATATAAATATATTTATATAATTATATTAATATATATACTATAATATATTAATAATATATAAATAATAATATTATAATTATTTTAGAATATATGTATAATATATATATTTATTATATAATTAATATATAATATATATATTAATATTAGCTTGGGTTCAATTACATTTTGTCAAGAATAACAAATACAAGCTACTAAGTACAAGTTACACTAGAAATTTTGTTCAGTAACAAGGTCCCTCTAGAAAATTTTTAGGTAGCAAGTACAAGTACAAGCTAAATTGGCTTTTTTAATCGATTACAATACTTATGAATAATATTATATATATAGTATATAAATATATATATATATATAATCAATATAGATAATATATATACTATATATATATATATATATATATTAAATATATTATCACCACCCACCTTATTCTTCCCAAGACTGGGGGATAGTTTGCGAACTGGCCCCGCCCGGAAGCAGAATGTAGTAGCAAAGGAATTTAAGTAAATCGAAAAGCGAAAGCCCAGCTATCACGACCCCCCTTTATACTCTTTTATTGAGAGCTTGCGCGGCAGAAGTCACTCCTAGAGGGATCACGGGACCACGACGGACCCTCACTATGGCTTGTCATCAATGATGGGTCATCCTTGGCCCAGTGGGCTAGATCCATACCAATCAAAAATCCGCCTCACTTCTTTAGCACCTTCTTTCTCGCTTTTCGGCCAACTCACAATTTTTCCTCCAGCAATTCCTTTACTTACCCCCTCAATCACTTTTTTTTTGGTCTCCAGCGGTACGATTTCCCACACGACTCAACCAATAGCATCCGTTAACGAACCCGACTAATCATCCATCTTTTACTGAAACCAAACCATCCTCACCGTACTTTCTTATTCTCTCAGTTTTAGCCCCATTTCCTCCACACGAAACTCACTGCATACGTTCTTCCTACATCTTTTTCAATTCTCTCGTTACACCAGCACTCCTCCCAAGAATTGTCCATCATGAAACACATTTGAACTTTAGATCTATAACCTCTTATCCAGACCATAGTTTCACTTATTCATCTAACACAGGTAACAACATGCCCGCCATGTAAGACCCAGCTCACTCAAAACGTAGTCCTGTACATCCACCAAGGATAACTTGCACAGCCACCTTCCTGCATTTACAACTTTAATTACTACACTTGAATCATCGTTCCTTTTCAGTCCAACATATACTAAAATTTGAACTCGCACGTGTCCTGCTGCTCGACCAATCTAACATACATTCACACGAGACAGATCCTAAACTCTTACATATCTTACGTTTAACCGTCAAACCCCACCTTTTACACACCGTGCCCAATCCTCTCAACCTCTTCAGATTCGGCCACACAAACCAAATCAGCCTCATATCATAGGCGAACCTCACTCTCTTCCTTTCTATTGTCATTTCAATCACCATTCCCCTGCCACACCCCTCATTCTTCATAACCTATCCATTATACAAATTGATATAACCATAGACAGACACTAAACACATCCCTGTGCCTCATTCCGCTTATAAGATTAAAAAAAAAAAAAAATCACTTTTGATCTATTTTCTCCCTCGTTACACACGATTCACATCTATCATACATATTTATTTAGATTACATTCGAGCTTACACCGCACTATATTCAACAACTGCATAGACTTCCTCCTATTAATCCATATATGTTCTGTTGCAAATCCATAAAAATAAATACAACTTTAATTCTTCTCCTCCTCAATTTTCCCAATCATTGTTTCATATTTGTAAAGAATTGACTCCACACTTCCTCTAACTCTGTTCTAAAACGCACGCTTGTTCTTCACAACAAGTCATTTCCTTCAGTCCACTCGACCATCTACTCTCTTCGAACCAAAAGATTAACAAGAATATATTTTTCCCCTACAAACATCTAATAAACTAATCCCCTAATACCCCATAGTACCTTATCCCCTTACCCTTATAGAAGGTTACTATTAACTGCTCCTCTTCTTCCAATCCCTCCGGAACGTTATGCCCTCCATACACGCTTTGTTACACAAACTTTCAATCCAATTCCAAAAGCCTTTCTCCCTCTCTCTCTCTCTCTTTCTGCTCTCTTCCTTATATAATTATATATTATATATATATATATATTACGTATATATAATATAATATATACTTATAATATATATATATATATATGATTGAGTTTCGACGGGGTCCACTCGCGAGTGTTTAAAGACGCAGGGTGGGTCAACCACCAGCTAGAAAGCGAAAAAAGAGGACGAGAAACATAGAGCAAGTCTGGGGAGAAAAGATGAGGGAAACATTCTTGGTCAAGTTAGTTTAATTGAAGTACAAAGAAAATTTTCTGAGAAGCAGCAACATTTTGGCTTTAAGAATTTGTGAAGTATTTTCAGAAGAGGATATATTCTAAGTTACATTGTTTGAATAAACTAGTAAATTATGTTTTAGAGATTAAGAATTTCAAAATTTTAAAATTTAAATTAAATTTTTAAGTAATATCGCTTTTTAAAAATCTTAGAGTGAGGAGCAAAGCCACAATATTTTCGGAACATTTCTTCTTAATAATTCATTGTATGAGATTCTTAAAAACAAACAAAATTTTTTTTGGGAAAACTTGTTCCAGTAAAGTGGACAGAGCCTTTTGGTGTGAAGCTGCAAATCTCAAAGTCATCGTTCGAGTCATATGAAGATTTCTTCCTTCGTCTGTTAGCACAGCGCTTGAAAACCCCCTTCTATCAAATTCATTTTCATGAATGGTGTTAATAAGATTAAACCCTTATCAATCACCAAGCACCCTCGACCTGTGGGTATGGGTGATATGGGTTTAAAAAAAAAAAAAAAAAAAATATATAGTATATAAGATATATATAATATATATAATAAATATATTTATTATATATATATATATATATATTATATATATATATATATATAGAATTATAATATATATATATATATAATATATTATATATATATTAAAATATGATCTGATTACTTTTCGAAGATGGGAAATTTAAAAATTAAAAATTATCAGGGAGAAAAGAAAGAGAAGAAACTGAAAGAGGCAACAGAAGAGGTAAAAACTGAGAGGCTATAGGAAGTTTCTGAAACTAAAGGTCTAAATAG
>JABUQX010137156.1:0-12500 GCA_015478945.1 Trachelipus rathkii | reverse complement strand
TTTATTACTTATGATTATTATTATTATTATTATTATTATTATTCATTATTATTATTATAATTTATAATTATAATTATTAATTATAATATAATTATTATAATTATAATTATTAATTATAATTATAATTAAATTATTATTATTAATTAATTATTATTATTATTATTATTATTATAATTATAATTATAAATTATAATATAATTATAATTATGAATATTATAGATTATAATTATTAAATTCATAATTATAAATTATACATAAACTTTCTCATAAAACGCTCTCAAACCAATATAGGCTAAAGCAATTTCTTCACTTGCGATGTAATTGAGGAGGTGGAATATTCTTTTCTTATTGAAAAAAAATTTCGTGAACACCGGGCAAAATCATCAGATTCATTCCAAGGAATAGAGCTATGATAATAACCTTAAGGAATTCGGTCTTTTGCAACAGTCAATTAAACTCGAAATTCTTGCGCTTATCGAAAACACCTAAGAGATGTCAGTAGGATGACCCTAGATCATTGGGGGGGTTTTTAAAAAAACAAACTAGATAGGCGTATTGAACATCATTTGTAAATGTTAAAGATACAGTTCTGTTTATAAAAGGGAATTTCGGGGCTCCAAACTCTATAACAGCTTCGATGTTCACAGCAGTGTCGAATGTATCCGTTCTAAACGTTGGGTCATCGATCATTTAACTATTCACCTTAACTTGTAGAAAATAGCTTTGATGGTTTTTCGCCGCTTGAGAGCGTAATCCGTTCTAAGGGCTGGTGATCTCTTTCGAGTCACAATGCAGATTTAGTGAGAAAGTAGACCCGAAATAAGACCACAAATTTCAGAAACTTGTAACACTATTGATGTTTGCTAGCTTTGAATAGAGATACTGTTCAAAGAGTGAGGTAGACTCATATGTCATTATTACTATAAGTAAAATTACATAATAATCGTACTTAATGCTAAAATGTACAACCATGGATTGTTACTAAATAAAACATAAACATATTTGGTTTCTAACCTCTAACGGACCAAGCCAATGGACCATCAGCCAATAGAGTCAACAAAGACTATACTTAACAAACTATCACTTGAATGCGACTTTTATTCTTTGCGGAGTCGTTTCCTTCTCTTTCTTCTTCTTCTCCTATCTTCTTCTTCTTCTTCTTCTTCTTTTCTTCTTCTTCTTCTTCTTCTTTTCTCTCTTTCTTCTTCTTTTCTTCTTTCTATTAGTGTCCTTCGCTGTTTCACTTTAATGGACTCAAAAAAAGCAATATTAAATTGTCATTTTTAAGAATGAGTGTAATTTGTATAATGTATGACATAATAAAATATTTTTTGATTTTATTGTTTTATGATTATTATTATTAATTATTATTATTATTATTATTAATTTATTATTATATTATTATTATTGCATTGAATTATTTATTACTATTATTCATTATTATTATATTGATTATTATTATTATTACTGATTGTTATTATTATTTTATATTATTATGTATTATTAATAAAATTTATTATATTTATTATATTTTGTTTAATTACTGTATTATTATTATTATTATTATTATTATTATTATTATTATTATTATTATTATTATTATTATTATTATTATTATTATTATTATTATTATTATTATTATTATTATTATTATTATATTATTATTATTATTGTAAATATTCTTGTAATACAATTGTTCTTATTTTATTATTATATATTATTATGATATTATTATCTATTGATAAATATTCTTGTAATACAATTGTTCTTACTTTAGTTTATAGGTTACACACATTATTATTATATTCCTGCTTCATATTATTATTAAATAATTATTAATAGATTTTATCGCATAACAACATCATGATTCAATTAATCATTGGGGGCTCGAACAAAACCACTGTGTTTCCCCCGGTGGCCCATTTTCAGAGCAGTAAGAAAATTTCTTCATAGATTATTTTACAGATTTTCCTCCAGAGTTTTTATATAGAAAATCTTTGTCCGAAGTGAAAATTTGATTTAAGTTTTCAATATTCATTCAAGTCATTTAATTGAAATTCTAAGAGTAAATAAAAGAGTTGCCAACTTTCATTTAGGCATTGTTCTACATATCCAAGAATTTTTACCTATAGAGTCTTGAGTTGGAAACATCATGCCCAATTTGAAACCTTTTTAGTATTCATATCTTCCCAGAGATCAAATTGATGGCTATATATATAAAAAAAGTTCTAAATAAAAGACATGTAACTTGTCTAATTAAGCCTTCTCTGGATACTCTATAGAGTGTATTTTTCACTTTTGGCAATTTCCATCCCTCTTCCTAATAGGTAAAACCAAATCTACACAGAGATATTTTTTCTTTTAGGATTTGGTTAAAGAGGCATAAACCTAAAACTTTTAATTTAGTATTCATATCTTATTTCGAGATGGTCATTCAAAATCTGCGATTCATATTGGGACCACATGTAATCCCTTTGGGTACACCGAAAAATGCTCTAAATCAAAGTTTTGAAACTCGACCAATAATATCTACTCCTAAAAATTCATTAAATCTGAATGAATTGAAAATATATTTAGAACAAATTTTCAACTTAAACGGTATTTTTTTTGTCAAACATTGAACTTGTCCTTTAAGTTAATCACATTATATATATATATATATATATATATATATATATATATATATATATATATATATATATATATATATATATATATATATATATATATATATATATATATATATATATATATATATATATATATATATATATATATATATATATATATATATATTTTTTTTTTTTTTTTTCCTGAATATTTGCCCATCAAAACATTTTGAATACTTATTATAAATAGTAATTTGCATTGTATTTAAAGAAAAGAATCCCTTTCATAATTGTATTAAACGTATTACTGTAAGGAAGTTTTCTAAGGATTTAAATATACATAAATTTCTATTCAGATGCATTTTAAATTTTAAAAATCTACAGAATTTGATAAAAGGATCTTTCAATAAAAATTTCACAATTATACATCCACTGCATTATTTGTACAGTATTTATTACTCTTTCTTAGTTATATATGAAATTAAAGCTAAATGTTTATAAACCTAATGTAATGCAGTAATACACGTAATACATAACTTTGCCTCATTTATGTATTGTAAAGCAATGGCAGCATTGTCATTGTTATTTCACTTTCATTTTCTATGTTTACGGTGTATCATTGCAATGGCTCATCAGAAGAAATTTGTAAATATGTTTGTAATTCATGCGTAAACGACAGCCAATAAAAACTTGTTTTTCGGGACTTAACTTTTGAAACGTGAGTTTTGATTGGTCGTCGCTTGCAAGTCTGTAATAATAATAATAATATTATTATTATTATTATTATTATTATTATTATTATTATTATTATTATTATTATTATTATTATTATTATTATTATTATTATTATTATTATTATTATTATTATTATATAAAAGTATATGGAATTATATTTAATTTTATATAGTGTGGAGCACATAATGTATAAATTTGTTTGTCTTTCATGTTTCGGTTTTAGAAGAAAATTGAGATTTCTCGCGAACAGAGTTTCGGTTGTAAAGAAATACCAATTTTCGTTCCTGCTGAAGGTGTAATATATATTTGCTTTACTAAAATAACTAATAAATGGATACATCATTTTATTTATTATTTTAAGAATTATGATTGGATGGCTAAGCGTAAACTCATTGACGGAGATTTATATAAATAATAAATTTATGAATATTTTATATATTCATGGATATATATAAAACCTGTAAGTTGTTGTTAAAGTATATATATATATATATATATATATATATACTATATATATATATATATATACTACTATATATATATATATATATATATATATATATATATATATATATATATATAATTGATACATCTAGTACTGAAGGTTCTATAGTTGCGGTGCGTATGTATACAGATATCTAAAGATATCTGGCTATATATTCATGGAAGTATAAAACCCAAATTGTAAGATCAGTACATCTTTCATTTTTTTTTTATTAAAATATTTCTAAAATTTTCCCAGTGGTTTCCTTCAATATTTCCAAACGTGTTTCTCTTTCATTTATTTAAGCATTCAATTAGTTATTGATTCAAGTCATAAAAGACTTTGGTTTAGTGGTCTAGAGATTGATCACAAATCGAGTTTATTCATTGATAAGAAAAGTACTATCTGAATTGTTTCACATAAGATAAAAGAACTCGGTCAAACCGTTATTACACTTGAAGACTTCAGGGAGATAAGTTGGTGAGTTTAAGTATAGTTTGTTCTGCAACATTGCACAGGCCGATAGCCCACTTAATAGAAGTAGATACTGTTACGATATAGGTTTGAGAATAAAATTGGTGTTAGATGATTGGTTGTACGGGAGCCTACAAACAATGGATTGTTCTGATTGAAAGTAAGAGTTTATGACAAAACAGTTACATGATACATTAATAAATTTGGGAATGCCTGTCCGGAATCTTATTTAATAAATGAGTATAAGTACATCTGTCCAGGACTACGTTAATAAATTTGGATAGTCTTGTCCGGAAACTTATATTATAACATTTCAGCTAATACTTCTTATCATTGAATTGCTCGTAGTAGAGTTATTTGTGCTATATCATTGAATATTTGAACTCAAGGTAGTACAGTCGTTTGTTAAAACCTGTACCAGAACTAATGTTCTAGTGTTGCAACTTATACTCCGGTCGTTGATATATGATATAAGTTGATGTTGTATTGTTTTTTAACTTCTCAATATAGTCTGTTGAGTGTTGTATTATTGAAGTTAAACGTATTTAATTTTCTGTGCGTATTGGTGGGATAACAAACTGTTATTCCAGCAGTAGATAACGTTTGGAAATAAAGAAACACTGGTATAATTTTAGTAATTTTTTTTATATTATGCTCTTATAAATATATATATATATAAAAATATATATATATATATATTTATTAATATTGTTTAGATAGGCATTAAAGTTTGCAAAATTAAGCGGAGCGAAATAGTGGTTTCCCGGAATTCACAATTTTCCTCTGTTGGAGTTCTTTAGGGAAAACACTAGTACCCCGTAAGATTTTGTTAAATTTTATTGAAGATTGTGTATATAAATATATATATATATATATATATATATATATATATATATATATATATATATATATATATATATATATATATATATATATATATATATATATATATATATATATACAGTAAATATTATTATACGTAGAAGTTTGTTTTTATGCGTTATCAATTGGTGACAAGTTTGTAAAAAATTTTAGTACGAAAACGGATTGTGATTCATTGGGTGGAAGTGACTGTTGGCGTGAACGTTATATTTTGTAATTTGTTTGTTTAACAAAATATAACAATGAATCTTATTGACGAGTTTATGGAGAAATGTAAATCCATAGGTTTTTCAACAAGAATCGCTGCTGCATTAAAGATAGGCTCAAAGTATAATCAGTGGCAGAAGGTGGCTGCTGCTTTGGAGGAGAGAAGATGGCTGCTGCTTTAGAGGAGAAAAGGTTAGCGCTGAAGAGAAAGACAGACAGCTAAGCTTAGCTAGGCTTGAAGGGTAAGAGAAAGCCAAGGTGAAGCTGAAGCTCAGAAGTTGAAAGCTAGAGGCAAATGATCTAAGAGAGGAAGTAACTGGGTAAGCTGGATGCGAGGAAGGCAACGTCAGCATGACGCTAGTGATAGCATCTCAGAGTGCTCAGAGTAGTCCTAGTACTTCCTATGCTAGTAAGTATCCAAAACTGAAGCTTCCTTTCTTCGACGAGAAGAAAAATGATATTGAAGAATATCTTCTAATGTTTGAGAAACAAGCGGAGGCGAATGATATCCCTGTAGAAAAGCGAGCGACAATATTAGGAGGTTTTCTAACAAGCAAAGCTGTCAGTGTCTATAATAAGATGACTGTTGAAGAACTAAAGAGCTACGATGGTTTGAAAAATGCTTTATTGGAGAGGTACGGGCTCACAGAAAGTGGGTATTGTACAAATAAAACTATAACTCCGACGGAAGATGATAATCCGAGAGTTTATCTACAGAGAATTATAGAAGCTCTTAAGAAGTGGTTAGCAGCGAATGTAACACTGACACCTGATGATATTATCGAATTTTTCTCGGTGGACAAGTATTTGAATACGGTTCCAAAGGAACTCGCAACCTACTTAAGGGAGTCGAAAAAGAAAGCACCAGAGGAGATAATAACTTGTTCTGAAGGATACATGGAAGCGCATCGTTTGAGATTCACAGCAAATAGTCACGCACGAAATCACAGTTACGTTGAAAAAGGCACACATAATAATAATAATTATAGATCTAAAGGCAATGGTTACTCCACAAGCGGTAATCAGAAAAGTAGCAATCAACAAGCACCGCGAGCGATGAATAATGAAAGCAGGATCAGAGGTAGAAGTGGCGACAGACAGAAACATCGTCGCAGTAACAGTGAGCCAAGAGAAGCGCCCACGTGTTTTAGGTGTCAAAGGAAAGGGCATTACTCGAGGGATTGTCGAGCCCCTCCTTATTTCAACAATAGTAGTAGGGGACAGAATAACTCAGGGAGACAAAAGGAAGAAACGAAGAGCACGGGAGCCTCCGGAGTCTCTGGTAACGGCGGTGAAGCCCTGAACTACTCAGGTGAAGAGCCGAAGCTCCTGGATGAGTTTAAAAAGGTGGAAAATGACGAAACGTCACACCTACCTGTAACGTATGGGACGGTAAACGGCTTTAAAGTCAAAACCCTCCGAGATACCGGGTGTAATGTGGTGGTTGTGCGAGAGAAGTTTGTGCCGAAGAGGTGTTATGTTGGAAACAACATGAAGATACGTTTGTTGGACGGTACAGTAATTGAAGCTCCACTTGCAAATATTGATGTGGATACCCCTTATTATGTAGGGAGGACAACCGCGGCGGTATTGCCGGAGGTTGTGTATGATTTGGTAATCGGGAATGTCAAAGGAGCATTGCCCTTAAGTCAGCCTAATCTCGCTTGGGAGTCGACTATGAGTCGAGGGCCTCGTAATGTAGAGGTCGCGCGTGACATTAGTAGCGTGCTGGTCCCCATCGCTGAGAGCGCTGAAGAAGGTTCACAAGAGGAACCTAATCGAACCAATCATAAATTTGGAATGGCAAGTTGGGAGGTGAGTGAGTCGTATGGAAGGAAACTGTCAGCGCCACAATCGTTTGACATCTGTAGTAAAGATGTCGCGCCAACCATGGAACCATCACTGTGTGTGATGGCTGGGTACAAATGTTCACCCGAAAATGAGAACGTTACAGGAAAAGACGAAGTGAAAACCCCCAAAGATCTATTAAATAATGTTGAAAATGACACGAGAGTGGTAGATGTTCAGGGGACATCGATGGTAGAGAGCACGAAGCAGTCTGATGTAACAGATCGTGCTGATAAGAAGATAAACACTTGAAATGGTGAGGAGGTGACATAGACAGTCAGGTTTGGAGGAATTATTGTGGCTGTGGGTGAGGGGATGTAACCCTACATGGTGATGAGAGAGTCCAAGAACTAAGTAACGATCGGGAGATTTTCGAAAGTAATCAGAAGGATACGATGTCTCAAAGAGAGGAAGTTAAAAAGTGTGGTATAAAGGAAGTGCATGATGGGATGCCAAGACGCAGAGAAAAGTCAGAGAGTCATACTCAGCATTGCTGCTGGGGCAGGGAGTATATATTGCGTCGAGGATTAAAAGATGGAAATAGAGAGAGAACAAAGTTCATAGAACTGTCTGAAAGTATGATAAAATCATTGTGCCAAAATACTTTGGAAGAGGGAGAGAAGTGGAGACACCGAGACTGCCATAGAGAAATGGTACAGACGGTTGATAATACAAAGTGGCACAATGAATGGTGTGAAGATAAGCTGGTAAGAGAAGACATCGGAAATGTGGAAAACGTGTGGATAGTAAAGAGAGTTATGTGCAGAGAGGGTAAGAGAACATGCTGCAGGAGGAGTGAAGGAGGAATGTCAGGAGAAAAGGAGATATGTGAAATTGATTGTAGAAGTGAGGAGTGTGATGATGATGAGAAGTCTCACATGAAGAGTCACCGCATGGTGAAACTGTTGTTTGCAAAGAAGATGAGAGAAGTTGGCAGAAAGGGAGAAGAGTGTCTAAAGAGACACAGAAACACAAAGAAATGTGTGATACTATGGAAGAAGTTAGAGAGAAAAGGAGATAACGAAGAAAGAAGAGGGTGTAGGTCTGGAGGAAAGGGTGTAAGAAGAATACTAATAGGTGTATGTCAAAGGAAAATGCCAACAAAGATGGTCACAACGAAAATAAAAGATGAAAGAAACGAGGCCGATTATTTTGTTGAAAATAGATTCAAATATTTTGTGACCCGGCGCAAACACCCAACTACTCTTGTGACTGTTCTTCGAAGGCAAATTCATGTTTGCCCTAATCCACATTAGTGGGTGAGATAATGTAGTCAACGACTATCTAAGCAGATCATATGCCGACAACACATCTGGTCCATTATCAGGAGACGCTACCGAAGAAGGAGCTCTGAATAAATGAGTCCAATGTTTTGATCACGTGTACATAGAGCAAAATGTACACATTTGCTTCAAAGGGTGGGCCAAAGATGTAATGCAGTAATACACGTAATACATAACTTTGTCTCATTTATGTATTGTAAAGCAATGGCAGCATTGTCATTGTTATTTCACTTTCATTTTCTATGTTTACGGTGTATCATTGCAATGGCTCATCAGAAGAAATTTGTAAATATGTTTGTAATTCATGCGTAAACGATAGCCAATGAAAACTGGTTTTCGAAACTTAACTTTTGAAACGTGAGTTTTGATTGGTCGTCGCTTGCAAGTCTGTAATAATAATATTATTATTATTATTATTATTATTATTATTATTATTATTATTATTATTATTATTATTATTATTATTATTATTATTATTATTAATTTTAATGTTATAAAGTTACTGCGCATTATATAAAAGTGTATATGGAATTATATTTAATTTTATATAGTGTGGAGCACATAATGTATAAATTTGTTTGTCTTTCATGTTTCGGTTTTAGAAGAAAATTGAGATTTCTCGCGAACAGAGTTTCGGTTGTAAAGAAATACCAATTTTCGTTCCTGCTGAAGGTGTAATATATATTTGCTTTACTAAAATAACTAATAAATGGATACATCATTTTATTTATTATTTTAAGAATTATGATTGGATGGCTAAGCGTAAACTCATTGACGGAGATTTATATAAATAGTAAATTTGTGAATATTTTATATCTTTTGCTCTCATCTGTCGTCAATCAAAGTGCTTACTGTTGGTACGCGCTTGTCGCCTTGTCTGATCGTTGTTATTATTTATTTTAGTGTGCATAGTCTTGTAAATCGTGGAGGTGTTTTATTTTGTATTTTATTATTAATTAATTGTGTTAATATTTTTAAATGCAAAAAGGTGTTGTAATTTTCAATGTGGAAATCTTGTGGCTTAGTTTCTTGTAAAGCCAGTAATATTTTAAGTTATGTGTTAAATGTAATTTTGTTTATTCGTGTAAGTATAATTTTTGCTTTACCGTTATAAGAGTGTCGTCTGTTGATCACAATTTGCAAATGCATAATATCTGCGGTGTTGCCATATGTCACTAGCAGGTAAGAGTATTTATTATTGATGTGTATTATTTTTGTAACGTGGTAAATATTCTTTTGTATTAGTAAACCTAAAGTGTTTGACAATTAAAGTTGCAATATTTTATATGTGAATAGTTCTTAAAATCATATTTTATTTATTTGAAATTAAGATTTGTTAAATTACTAACCGGCAACTCTTTTGCTTTGAGACATCAGCTGATTCTGACCAGCTGTAATTGCATTCATTTGTTCACACTGAAAAACCGACATACTCAATAGTTGTCAAAATCTTTTAATTTTCAAGTTAATAGTTTAAATCATTTGCAAAGTCAGTTTGTCTATATATTATTTTCTTGATATACTTTATCCATTCATATATATCATTGAACATATTTTTATATATGTTATCATATATATTTATATATATATATATATATATATATATATATATATATATATATATATATATATATATATATATATATATATATATATATATATATATATATATATATATAAATGTATGGGCAAAGATTTATATGAACATTTCGATAAAGTACTTATGTTGATATTTCATTTATTTTCTTTGAGCATAATATTTAATATTTAATATATTTATATATATATATATATATATATATATATATATATATATAATAACATATATATATATATATATATATATATATATATATATATATATATATATATACTAAATTAATGTTGTTATTCATATATAGTGATACAGTTATCATAAAAATATCTGATTATAATATAATATAATGATATATAATATAATATGTAGTTGTTGTTAGAAAGTATATATATATATATATATATATATATATATATATATATATATATATATATATATATATATATATATATATATATATATATATATATATATATATATATATATTTTTTTAATATACAAAAATATATAATTAATTGGCACCTCTAGTACTCAACGTCCCATAGTCGCGGTGCGGATAGATACAGATATCTAAAGATATCTGGCTATATATTCATGGAAGTATAAAACCCTAATTGTAAGATCAGTACATCTTTCATTTTTTTTTTATTAAAATATTTCTAAAATTTTCCCAGTGGTTTCCTTCAATATTTCCAAACGTGTTTCTCTTTCATTTATTTAAGCATTCAATTAGTTATATTGATTCAAGTCATAAAAGACTTTGGTTTAGTGGTCTAGAGATTGATCACAAATCGAGTTTATTCATTGATAAGAAAAGTACTATCTGAATTGTTTCACATAAGATAAAGAACTCGGTCAAACCGTTGTTACTTGAAGAGTCTTCAAAGAGAGATAAGTCGGTGAGTTTAAGTATAGTTTTGTTCTGCAACATTGCACAGGCCGGTAGCCCACTTAGTAGAAGACTTGGATACTGTTACGATATAGGTTTGAGAATAAAATTGGTGTTAGATGATTGGATTGTCACGGGGGCCTGGCCAATGGGATTTGTTTTACAGTTCGAAGAGTAAGTTTATGACAAATAGTTTATGATCTTTTATCCAGTCACCCTACATTAATAAATTTGGGAATGCCTGTCCGGAATCTTATTTAGTAAATGAATATAAGTACATCTGTCCAGGACTACAGTAATAGATTTGGATAGTCTTGTCTGGAACCTGAACCTTTAAAAAGGCGAGATATCGGCGAACGGATATTACACCGCTAATTTGTGTGTGTGTGTGTGTGTGTGTGTGTGTGTGTGTGTGTGTGTGTTATTATTATTATTATTATTATTATTATTATTATTATTATTAGTAGTAGTAGTAGTAGTAGTAGTAGTAGTAGTAGTAGTAGTAGTAGTAGTAGTAGTAGTAGTAGTAGTAGTAGTTGTTAGTCATTATTATTGCTTTCCGTCCACTTTTGAAATCGTTTGCGAAAGACCCGATATTGTGATAACGTTTGATCGTCGTGTGCCAAAATTAATACCTATTAGCGATCATGGTCGCAGGGGAACGATTGAAAACATCACGTGGTTTCCTAGTGTCTTAAAATACAAATTATTTTATTAAATTCGACATTTTTCTTTTTATTTATTATATTGCTCCATTAATAATAATTTGTTTTAATATTATCTCGTTGTGGGACATCAATTCTCTCTCTCTCTCTCTCTCTCTCTCTCTCTCTCTCTCTCTCTCTCTCTCTCTCTCTCTCTCTCTCTCTCTCTATATATGGGAAGAAGGATATAATATAATCAAACATACTATATATATACTATCTCCTCTATATATACTATATATATATATATATATACTATATACTCTCTCTCTATATATATATATACTGCTACAAGCTCAATACTAACCCCCTACCAATTAGAGTATATGAATGTCATTTATACAGCTGAAAAATACGGAAATGTAATGCAGAAATGGCTATTCTCATACAAATGGTATTTTAAGTTGCACGTAATACACACAAACACACACACACACACACTACACACACACACACACACACACACACACACACACACACACACACACACACACACACACACCCTTATTTATACGCATAACATCTATGTAGTTTATCTGAGAATAAAGAAATATTTGGCGAAAAATTTTGCTCTAAAGAAACAAAAAAATTGAGCTAACAAATAAAATGGGTTATAGGTTACCTAGTTTTAACTTAATATATGGAGTCTTACTATTTTTATCACCATTTTTATAAAAACTTTAAATATGAATTGTTTTGCAAAAACATTTTCCAAATATATACACTTACTATATATATATATATATATATATATATATATATATATATATATATATATATATATATAT
>JABUQX010137154.1:0-13737 GCA_015478945.1 Trachelipus rathkii | reverse complement strand
CAAAGGTCTTCGTAAATATGTCGTTAACAAGTTTGGGAGTGTGAAGAGAAGCCATGGTGTTAGCTCAGTTGGAAATATCGTACTGAAGAAACTTTTGTATATAAAACAGTCTCAAATCTATAGATAATATATTTTCAACCAATCATAAGAAAGTAAACAAGATTACAACATAACCTCCTTATCAGCTCAGAAGGTCCATATAATCACGCCTTACATCGACAGCGACAAACATGTTTACCAATAAATTTTGAACCATCAATTTCAAACCTTTTGATGATATATGTATACAAAGGAGGTCTTATTCATAAATTACAATTTAGAAAATGATTCTTTAACAAACAAAACACGATATTTTACACTGTGAAACAAACCAAATAATAATAATAATAATAACCTTTTGAATATATATATTATCATCATATTATATAATATATATATATATATATATATATAAATATATTATAAATATATATATAATATATATATATATATATATTATAATATATATATATATATATATATAATATTTATATATTATAAATATATATATATATTATATATATATATTAATATAGCTTTTATTATATATATTTAAAATGTTCCTACATGTATGCAGGCTTACGAGACCTCATTAAGATTTAATCGGTCCAAGTCTTTACACAAATGCCAGTTATTTTCGTTATTACATCTAATATACTTCTTCAATTCCGCAATTGCATCCCAGAGTACATACGCGGCAAGTTTTCGCCCTGACACTACCATATGTTTAGGTCAGGATCATTCACGTAATGGATTCTTCAAGCTGACGAATAAAGTTATGAACATCTATCGAAGCTAAGAACTGATTAATTATATTTTCCGAATCTTTAGGTAACAGTTTTTTAAATGTATAATAGGCCTCGTATAACATATAATGAGCTGCAGTAACATAATTGGTTAACATTTCTGTTTTACGCAACTGTTTTAACATTTTCTCTCGAACTCGACCCATATATTTTATCTGGGATGTGCCTCTAATATAGAAACCATATATTGTGGGGTTAAATAGTCCTGTATCTTCGCGTCTCTACCATATTCTAATATTCGTAATATTCGAATCTAGATATTTAGAGAAGGTTAAAGTAAGTTTCTTTTCATCGTGATCTCCACCTCCACTGATAACTATTTCCCAACGATTTAATACACTGTGTGACTTAAAGTGTTCATTCGACCATTTTTCAGCATGTTGGCATACACAAAGTAATTCGTCTGAACTCATAAAAACACGTCTATTATAATCATAATGGTCACTACATCTGAAATATGCAAAACCGTCTGGCTTTCTTGTATATAAAAAGGATACATCACTTTTCGGAATATTGATTCCCAATGCACAATGTTCACGGATAGAGATGTATTTATCAAGACGAACCATTCTAACGGCAGGAATATACATCATGGGAAATAAGAACACTTTTAAGACAGAGCAACCTTCTACCACGTTCAAATCTAAAACGAATATGACACTAAATAAGTCTCCGAGAGAAAAAGATAGATGTAATATAAATGTAACAACACAAGTCTAAGAGATAAGGGATAATTCAACCAATCACGGAAAGGCATAGGATAGTTCAGCCAATCACAGGTAGGGCCAAAGTATGAGATAACGGATATACCAACATGGAAATAGCATCCAAAATGTCTGTACACTTATATATATATATATATATATAATATTTATTATATATCTGTATATAATATATAGAAATAATATATATATTTTTTTTTTTTTTTTTTTTTTTTTTTTAAATATATTATATATATATAATATATATATATATATATTATATAATATATATATATATATATATATATATATATATATTTATATATATATAGTATATTATATATATATATATATATATATATTATATATATATATATATAATAATTTGATATATATATAATATATATATATATATATATATATATGACTCATATATATATTAGTATATATATATATATATATATATATATATATTATTATATATAGGGTAAACATGTACATAAGGATAGGGCCACACAATGTAAAATTTAAAAGGAAAACCACACGAATAGCATGTAACATATAAAAATTTCTGAAAAATACATCTTCCACCGAGAGATACTCCAGGGTTTCACCCCTTGCTGGATGAATGAATCCTCCATGGGGTATCACCCCGAAGGGCGTGTAAGCAGGCATTACCCTACCCTCCGAAGGAGGGTAAGGCCTCAGCCCCTTGGGCTCGAGGCAGAACAATTGGCCTGCTTACACGCCCCTTCGGGGTGATACCCCATGGAGGATTCATTCATCTAGCAAGGGGTGAAACCCTGGGGTGTCTCTCGTGGAAATATCTTTAGATATTTTTATATATATATTATTTATTTATATTATTATATATACATATATATATATTAATAATAATATATATACTATATATATATATATATAGTGTAAGACTATTGGAGTGCTATTTTCTATGTTGTATATATCCGTTTATCTAGATTTGCCCTACCTTCTGGATTGGCTGAACTATCCTTATGCCTTTCCTTGATCTGGTTGAAAAATCCCTGTATCTCTTAGACTTTGTGTTTGTTCCGATAATATACATTATCTTTTTCTCTCGAGACTTTTTGTGTCATATTTCGTTTTAGATTTTGAACGTGATAGAAGGTTGTGGCTCTGTTCTTAAAGTGTCTTATTTTCCCATGATGTATAATTCCATGCCGTAGAATGGATTCGATCTTGAAATAAATACATCATCTATACGTTGACATTGTAGCATTTAGGTGAATCAATAATTTTTCGTAAAAAGTGAATGATAATCCATTACTAAAAATATATGACAAGAAAGCAAACAGAACGAGTTTTTGCATAATTTCAGATGTAGAAGCACATATAATGATTATAATTAGAATGAAAGCTTTATTATGAGTATCAGACGATTACATTATGTGTATAAATAGCCGAACATGCTGAAAAGAAAGATATAGTGAATGAACACTTATAAGTCACCACAGTGTATTTAAAATTAGTTGGAAATAGTATATCAGGGAGGTAGAGTGATCATAATAATAAGAAAGTTACATTTAACCTTACTTCTAAAAATATTAACCTTAATCCTAAAAATAATAAAATATGAGACAAGAGAGCGCGGAAGACTACAGGACTATTTAACCCCACAATATATGGATATTCGATATAATTAGAGGCAACATACCCAAATAAAATAATAGGGTCGAGTTCGAGGAAAGTCTTAAAACAGTTATTCAGATAAAACAGAAAATAGATTAACGAATTATGATACTAAGAGCTCTTATAATGATATAATACGAGGAATATAACATTATAAAAAACCTGTTACGTAAAGATTCGGAAAATATATTAATTCAGTTACTATAGCTTCATACGATAGTTCATAACTATTATTCGTTACCTTGAAGAAACCAATTATAACGTGAAATGATCCATGACCTTAAACAATATGGTAAGTGTGCAGGGCGAAAACCTACGATGTATTACTCATGGATGGAATTGAGAATATGAAGGAAGAAATATATTAGATGTAACTAAAAACGAAGATACCAACTGGCATGGTTGTAAAGACTTGAAACCGATTAAATTTAATTGAAGGTCTCGTAGCCATGCATCCATCTAAGAAACATTCAAATATATATAATACTATTATATATATATACTATATATATAATACTATATATAATATAACTATATATATATATAATATAATAAATAAATATATATATATATATATATACTATATATATTATATATATTCACAAGAAATATTATATTATATTATTAATTTGATTTGTTCAGGGTTACATATCGTACGTTTTGTTTGTTTCAAAGATAATTTTCTACAATTGAATAAATTATGAATCATACAGACTCCTATATGTAATTAACATATATATCAGGTTAAGTTTGATATGCCTAATCCTTACTGATAAAATGTTTATTCGTCGCTGTCGATGTAAGGCGTGCATTATATGGACCTTTCTGAGCTTATAAGAGTGTTGTCAATCTCTGTTACTTTCTTATTGATATGGTGGAAACTATAATCAATTATTATAGATTGAGACTGTTTTTACATATACAAAGTAATTCAGTACGATATTTCCAACTGAACTAACACCATAGGCTTACTCTTCACAAAATCCCAAAAGCTTAGTTAACGAATATTTACGAGACCGTTTGTTATTCCCGGAAGCTGTATACTTTTATATTTTCATTCGTAATCCTATAGGTTGAATCCGTTTACATTGCCTGTATTCCGTACGGTAGGTGATACATGATACAAACCTAATTTGTCATTTACTGTCTTAAGCAATTCCGTCTGTACTATTGACTACCAGTGAAAGAATGAGATAAAGGAAACTGAGTATGTAAGATATCTGATATCATCGAGGAACATTTAGTTGATATACCAATAGAAACGAAGGCGAGAGGGAACCGGTAATATAAAATAGATGTGTTTTCGAATTAACTATGACCGATAGTTAAAAGTATTTGATTGTGTTCGAATAATTACTGGAAAACCTTACTAGCAACAATTCATACGTACAGAATAGGGGTTCTGTTTAAACCAGTAACGCAATGACGAAAAACTATATACACCGCCATTGTTAAAAATAGAAAAGCCACCGAAATATATATAAATGACAATCTTAGAAACAATGTCGCGACATTCTTGACGAATCTAAATACACCTCATAGCAAATATTCGCTTAGTGTTATCAAAGTAATACACTGATATGGGAATCACCTATATCCATAGAACTCTGACTAGTAGCAGGCTTGCTAACGACAACTAATGTTAAATTACTCTCTCTTGCATGAGAGCATGCAACCTCATTATAGAAGCACCAAAAACTGAATATAAGCTGAAAGAAAATGGGTTGCACGCCATTCGAGCACTATTTCCCATTTCCCTCAACAATGTTCATCAATCAAAACGGAAAATAGGACGCTTTGAGACAGACCACTTCAACACTAATTATACGCAGAATGCACAGTTCATTCTCCATCAATGTCTCTGCGGCAAATGCTATTAAACTATACACCTACCAAAATATAAACAAATATATATAACACTACCATCTCTTCAATACTAAAAAATACATATATCATAATATACACTCAATCACCTCACCCTATATAAACTCAAACTACCATACACTAAATAATTAGTATACTCTAAATACCTAAACCAAAATAATATTTTCATTTGAACACTTGTCGTGATATCCATGTATTATCTTAAACAAATAGCTGTCATGCCTAAACAACTATTGAATCAAATATCTCCTAAAAAGAAAAATACCACTGATAACGAACCCCCCATACCTCAAAAACACCCAATATATACTATAATACAATAACCCACCAAACAATATATAATATATATATATATATATATACCCACTATAACTCAAATAATATAAAATACTATATAAAACCAACTGGTTATGAATGACAAATAACTACAAGCAATAACATAATAGATATATCAAAAATCATATAGTATACAACACCCCTATATATACCAACCATGAAGATATCATAATTAGGCAAAATAACCTAAACAAGAAAAGGAATAATGGGTAAGCAGACAAAAAATACTAATAATATACCAGGTATTGAATGTTTCAATTTACTAACGCTACAAGCCTTACAAATAAGAGAAATGAGTAAATTATGAATGAGCATAGACCTAGAATAAAACTATATTAATATTAACTATATAGAATATAACCATAAATATAATTATAATACAAAATATACTATACCTATCATATATACCTATAACAATAATATAATATCAATAAAAATATATATAAAAATATATATATATAAATATAATAAATATAAATAATAAAATAATAAACTAATATATAAAATAATATATAGATAATAACACATTATATATAAATATAATTATATATAATTATATATATATACTAATATATATATACATAAGATAAATATATAATAATATATCTAATACCTATAATAAATTACTATATATATTCTATTATATTATAAAATAATGCACTTTTAAAGCCTAACACTATTTATATATATAAAAAGATTTCAATTCAACTGTTCCAGAGGTTGAATTTTTATGGGCTGATGATGTTATGGGTGATAAACTATATTGACTATAGGATCTTTTTATTAATAATAAGTATGGTAGAAGTTAAAACAGTAAAACACGAGGGGGTGAGGGTGGGTGGGGACCCCCCTGGTGGCTGTTTGCCTGTAGTGTTTTACTGCTTTATTTCTTGCGTTATGGTCCCTAAAATCATGTTTTTCTTGGAAATTTGACAAGCTTTTTCCGAAAACAATGTTTTTTTAAAAATGTTTTTTCAAAAATAAAATGTTTTTTCCTCAAAAGAAAATGTTTTTTCGAAAAAACAAAATGTTTTTCATCAAAATACAATGTTTTTCAAAAAAATATTTTGTATTAATACATGAAAAATATAAACTTATCCTTCAACATGAAAATTTCCTTTTAACTTTAAATTTTATCTATAACTTTAACTTTTAACTTTGGTAATGAAACAGGGTTTCTCTATAAATAAAAAAATGTCTTCAGTTTAAAAAAAATTTAAGAATTGTGTAGACGACCTCTAACTAAACATATTCTTCTTCTTTCTCATTCTTTCTTTCGCCTTTCCTCCTTCTTCTTCCACTTCCTCCTTCATTCTTCTTCTTCTTCTTCTTCTTCTTCTTCTTCTTTCTTCTCTTCTTTTCTTCTTCTTCTTTCTTCTTCTCTTCTCTTCTTCTTCTTCCTCCTCGTCCCCTTCTTCTTTCTTTCTTCTTTCTTCGTTCTTCTTTCTTCTTCTTCTTCCTTTCTTCATTCCTTCTTTCTTTTCTTCTTCTTTCTTCTGCTTCTTCTTCTCCTTCCTCCTACTTCTTCTCTTTTTTTCTTCTTCTTCTTCCTCCTCCTCCTCCTCCTCCTCCTCACTCCTCCTCCTCCTCTTTGTTCTTTCCCTCTGTGCTTTTTCTTCTTTTTTCCTTCTCGAGACGAGGGTTCAAACTCATTTTGGGGTTATTGAAACCCCAAAATTCGGATCTATGTCTTTCCTTTATACAACATATATATTCACACATCAAATGACTCAATAAGCAGCTGGAGCCAGAATTCCAGTCTGACCCGCAATCACAAAACTCCGGCTCCGGCTTCCGGCTCCGGCTGCGGCTTCGGCTCCGGCTCATGTACTCCGTCACATAAACTCATTACTCTATTTCATTTTTTATTCCTCTCTATTCATTCACCAAATTTCAAACCTTCTAAGTCCTTTTCCTTGGTTTTGGAGGCGTTCAGACCCCCTCCGCCTCCTTGACGTGGCGCGGGAACTTGGGCCAAGGCAGGCTGCACCTTCATTAACCATGGTAGCCAGTTTGAAAAGAATATCTTAACCAGAAAAAAGCATTATTAAAAACCAAAAAAAATATATATTGAGCACAACGCAGCAGCGGTGCAAAAAGACCCATAAGAAAGCACCGATCCACTTCGGTAATGCCTGACAATCAACTCGGCATACCTCGAAAACATAGAGGTAGACACCAAGTTCAACTCTCTAGCTCAAAAAATTAACAAAGTTGAATACTTGCATTAGAAAAAAAATGGTTGTAGGGGTATAGCTCATTGAAGGATAGGGAACCAGGTACTAACAACTCTCTAATACACACCATCGAATCCTCATTTACCTCAAACATAGGGGTAGACACAATATTAGGTGTTCTTGATTTAGGTCCACGCTTGCGTGATGCCTGTAGAAAGGGATTGGGATTAAGTGACATTAACTTGCATGCGAAAGGAAAGACATCCTGACCACTTTAAAAACTATACTTACATACACCAATCAGACTCCACGTACCCGATATAAGCATAGAGAAGTACTAATATTTGAAGGTATATCTAGAATGTAGACATGTCGTGCTAGAAAGCCGTAGAACCAGCATCAGGGCCAACTAGAAACCCTCAAAAATGAGTTCAATAACACCCCAATTGAAACCACAATTGTTAATGAAAGACACCACTAACATGTGTCCATAAAATGTGAGATGGAGCCAGAACTTCCATTCTGGCACGCAATCCACAGCTCCGGCTCCAGGCCCAATATGGCTTCGCTATTTATTATAACATTGCAATTCTATATATCAATATAAATATTCTCATTCAAGATAATAAACACCTCACCAAATTCAGCTTTCTAGTCCATTTTTTAGTTTTTTGGGGCGCGGAAGGACACCACCCCCATACGAACGATAGCGAAGTTTGATAACAGTTGGATGCAACAAATGTTGCCAACATATAAAGAAGGCATACCAAGTTTGAAAGAGGATACGATGTCATTCTAACACCCTCTTTTGTAAGATGTGACATTTGGTGTCGATTGATACCAAATAAATGACCCCCGGCTGGGGCCTGGGGATTCTGGCGTTCGGGAAAGTAACTACCGGGAATCTCATTTTTGAGAACATTCTACCCCTGTTTGACACCCGTCATGATTAGGTTTTTGGACGAAGGGTCTGTATCACATTTGTTCGTCTGTTCCTTTAATAAAACCAAGTTTTTTCTAGCTCTGTCTGTACCTTTAACCTGCATGAAAATTCCATGAGCATATGTCAAATTCCTTGCTGCTCATTGGGCGCTTGAGTGAATATGGAAGATAAACCAATCTGAGAATTAAATGCAGCAACTGACGGTCGAAATTAACAACAAATTACTAAAAAGTAACATTGATTTAATGCTCTCATAACAATTTACTACAGTATATATCAATATATTTTCGATAAATATGTAACATACGATAACCTACTAGAATCAAGATAAATAACAACTATTTTAATATACACCAGGCTTCACACGTAGATACACTAAGTTCTCCTCCGCCTACTAGTCAGCAATAGTTGTCAATATTTTACTATTACAGCCCACATATTTATAAATGGAATCTGCGAATCTTTTCATGCCATTCAAAGACGTACTACGCAGTATACTTTTTCGAAACATGATAATATCCTCGTTCTTTTCTGTCAGATTTCGATACTCAATTATCTATAATTCTATTACGTCAATTAATATTTCTGATAAAGATAAAAATAATTCGTAATATAAAATTAAAGCACAGCAAAACATAAAAAGTTTCAAAGACTTGTACATGTATTAATTTTTCGAAGAAATTGATCGTATACACTCTTAGTTCGAAAACCTTAGTAAATTCCAAAAAATGTTAAACATTTTGCATTTTATCACATGTTATGATTCCAAAATCTATCAATGCAGTAGAAGCAACAGCTACCCCAGCTCTATCACTTATTTGGTACCTTAAAAATATTTATTATATAATATACACTTAATTAATTTAGCTGTAATAGTTACAAGTTACAAAAAGTAATAAATTTCAGCTTTCTAAGTCCATTTTTAGTTTTTTGGGGGCGGGGACCCCACCCCCCTTAGACGTAGCGGTTTGAAACATTGGATGCAACAATTTCAAAATACTTTATACATGCAAACTACACTTTAAACTCTTCAATTTACTTGTCGCAAAACTTCAGCTAATGTTTGTAGTTTTGTTCAATTTGGTCCCTTGTGTCATCTCCAATGTAATCACGATCTGGATTATTATCACTTGATAATGTTTCAATCATTCCAGCATCATTTTGCTGTGTTTCTTTTTCGGGTTCTTGAAAAGAGCAACTTGGCTTTGACTTTGAGTTATCAAAATTTGAACTTTACTTGCTCTCTCATTTTCTTGTATGATTCTAGTTTTGAAATTTACTTCAGAAGGTGCTACAACGACCGGTTGCAAAGTTCTTCCCATCAACCCCTGACATAGGAAACTGTGAAAGGTTGTATGAGAGGCCTAGCAGTCAGCACAAAAGAGTCACTCGAGTTACCAATGCTATGCCTCGGACACAGTGGAATCGAAGGTTGACGACCAACGTAATAAAGGACTACGGAAAAAGGACACACGATACCGAATTGCCATATAAATCTGGCACTTCTTTGCCGGAAAGGAGGAGGAGGAGGCCGGACTGATGGAAAGAAAAATCTGATGTGTTAAATAGGAGGTGAGTATCGAGAAGGGACCAAGGATTACATAACGACTCTGTACGATCTACAGGAGAGAGAAGAAAAGGCACGGAGTAGCAAATCATCATGAGACGAAAACTATAGAGCATAATGGAAACTTTGTTAGTAAATGAAAGAATAACGCGATAACGCTGAAGACGGAAGGAGAAACATTGAGCTTAATCCAAGTGTATGCGCCGGACCAGGGGAGAAAAAGTGGAATTCAGTAAAAGTTCTCCAACAGACGTACGACGTGGTAATATATAGCAGAAAACATAATAAGAATGTAACTCATGCTAACCCAGAGTTGGTGAGATGGTACTGAGACTATGGTCAGAGAAACGCTGATGAGGAGTACCTGATCGACTTTGCGATGAAAAACAACATGGCTATGAATACATTCTTCAAACATGAAGAAAGCAAGAAATGAACGTGGGTGGAGTGTGGAGGAACAGAGATACACGGAGAAATCAACATTGACATGATGTTAGCACGATAAGAGGATGTTTGAAGATGTGAAAAGCTTACCCACGATTTCACTAGATTTAGACCATAGAATGGTATTGTGTTAACTGATGTGGTGTGTGTGTGTGTGTGTTCGGAAAAGCTGAGGGTAGATGGTGTGGTAGATCTGTTTAATGAAAAACTCACAGAAGAATTCGAAGAGACAGAAGAAAAAGAAACGGCGGAGGAGAATTGGAAGACCTTTAAAACAAGAGTAGATCGAATTGCAAGCGAATACTGGAAAGCAAAAAGTCGCAAGGGGAGGAAAAAGAAGACATCATGGTGGAATGAGGATGCTAAGAACGCAGTGAAACTCAAAAACAAAAATATATTAAATGGATAAGACGAGAACAGAGGGAACAGGATAAAATATGTAAACGCAAGAAAACATGCAGAGGATGTAAAAAAGAAGAAGTATTGACATTACTTTTAGAAGAATAGGAAGAGAACTGGAAAGAGGATACGAAGGGCACCGGAAATTTTTTTTATGTGGAATGACCAAGAGCATGAGAGGAAATAAAGAACCAGAAAATGCATACGGTTCTCAATAAGGATGCAGAACCTCTAGAGGAAGAGGAGGTGGCGGAAAGATGGAGGGAGTATTTCGGAGGAATTATTGAACGTAGAGAAAGGGGAGAAGAGAATGGGGGAAATACCCCTGAGAGAAAGACAAGAACATGAGGAAATTAGAATGATAGAGATAGAGGAAGTGAAAGAGGCAATTAAAATACTAAAAATGGGAAAAGTCCAGGATACGATGGACTAAATAATGAACTATTCAAAACAGGAGAGAGAATAACTAAATGGTTGACAAGATTGTTAAACCAAATTTGGAAAGAAAGAAAAATACCAACAGAATGCAGAAAAGCAGTGATTTGTCCGATACATAAGAAGGGAGATAAAAGAATATGCGGAAATTATAAAGGATTAATATTGTTGGTGGGAGTGAGTAAAATATATTAGGGATCTTGAGAAAAGATTGAGGATGGGAGGTCGAGGACGAGATTGGAAAATGGCAGCATAGATTCAGACCAGGGAAAAGACCTATTATTTTACATGAAGATGCTAACAGAGAAAATCATAGAGTGGAATGAACCTGCATTCATAGACTTGGAAAAAGCATTCGATAGAATAAATAGGGAGAGACTGTGGAGAGTGCTAGAAGATCCGACGTATGCCATACCAGAAAGTCTGATTGCAGCCATCAAAAGTATGTATGAAAATCCAATAAATACTGTTAGAAGAACAGGAAGAGAGAAGTGGTTTGAAGTGAAAACGGGGGTTAGACAGGGAAGTGCACTGTCACCATTGCTCTTTGCACTTTACCTGGACAGCTGCCTTAAAAGGATATGCATAAGGGAGAATAGGGAACACACTTTGGTTTATGCGGATGATGCGGCAGTGATAACATCAGGAGCTCAAGACCCACAAGAAGCTGTGAATAGATGGAATGAGGTACTGAAGTCAATGGTCATGAGAATAAACAGAGAGAAAACAGAAATAATAGTGATTGCAAGAGAGATGGAAGAGATAGTAGTGAACATAGAAGATATAAGGCTTAAGCAAGTGAATAGATTTAAGTATTTGGGCGTGGTATTTGATGATCATGGAAGACAATATAACGAATTGAAAGGAAGAATTGAGAGACTTTCACAGAATGTGGGAATGTTATACACGTTGCTAAAGGAGAAAGGGATACCAACAAAGGTTAAAATATTAATATATAAAACAATTCTGAGACCGATATTGTTGTATGGATCTGAATGCTGGACATTGAATACGATACAAAAAAGCAGAATAGAAACTACGGAAATGAGAATACTTAGACTTATTAGAGGAGTATCGCTGAGAGACAGAATGAGGAGCGAGCTGGTGAGGAGAGAACTGGGGGTGGAACCTATTTTGGAATGCGTGGAGAGAAACCAGTTAAGATGGTTTGGACATGTGAAAAGAATGAGAGAAGGGAGAGATTGAGAGAGATGATGGATTGGAGACCAGAAGGTAGGAGACCAGCAGGAAGACTGAGGAAGAGATGGATTGATTCGGTAGCGGAGGCTGTACAACGTAGAGGCAAGACGGGAGAGGAAGTAGAAGAAGAACGAACATTTTGATGATAGAAATCTTTGGAGAAGATTCTGGAGGAGTATCATCTCAGGCATATTCTTAAACAGGATGGAGGTACAAAAATCACAATAAAAATATATAGTAAAAAAATATAAATATATATATATATATATATATATATATATATATATATATATATATATATATATATATATATATATATATATATATATATATATATATATATATATATATATATATATTCCATTGGTGGAGATCATATTTTAGAGCATTGAGTAATAATTCCATATTCCCACAATTTTCAGTTAATTGTACAGAATGCCCCACAAGAACAGATGCAACTTTATTACCATGATGTAGAAGTACAGTTTTTAAGCTTTCTGATGACGATTCAATGAAAAGTCTCCACTCTACTGGATTATATGACAGACCAAACGCTTCAGTTAGTCCTTTATTATCTGCACAATATACTATCAAATTACTTTTGAATTGTGAGAAAAACTTTCGAAACTCATCTTTGTGGCGATTCCATAAATATGTAGTTCCCTGAGCTTTTTCACTAAGGCGAGAGCCAAGGAGCTGAGCTGACTCTTTTGACAATCCTAAATATCTAGTTAGGTCGTTAAGCTTTGCTTGGTTTAAAGGTTTGGGTTCCTTTGTATCAGTATTTGGAGAATCATTGGATTGTAGGTGTCATTGTCATCAATCTCTTTTTCAGCATCTTCAATCAATTGTTGGTCTTTGGGTATTGTTGGTATTGAAACTCCTGGACTATGGGGCACAGGATTTGTAGAGGATGGTACATCTGGATATTTTACTTATTTACTCCTGAAATGTAATAAAAATAGAAATTATAAAGGCATTAATAAATCCAAATTTTAACTACATGTAATATGATGCTATATTCTGTATCTAAATTTGTTCATCATAAGAGATATAAGAGCTTCATTTTCGCATGTGCTTTTCATAAATAATTATTTAAAATAATAAACACCCAAATTGATTGAACGAAGTGGCCAAC
>JABUQX010137153.1:15000-24183 GCA_015478945.1 Trachelipus rathkii | reverse complement strand
GTATGGTGAAAACTCCAAAACTTTTATATTATGGAGAGTTAAATAATTTTTAACATCTACATCATCAATAAAATTTTTAATAATTTGCACTGAGCTTACTATACTACTTCCCTGGTCACTAACTATAAGTTGTGGGAATCCAAAGTCAAACACATGAAATTGAAAAGCAGAGATAAAGCATTTATTATCTACATTTTTACATAGAACAAGGTTTACAGCTCTAGTGTATGTGCAAGTTATAATTAATATGTAAATCTTCTCTACTACATTATTTATTTTTATATTAAAAGGTCCAATGTGGTCAAGAAATATTTCTCTAAATGGAATTTGAGATGGATTTATTCTATAATCTTTGTAATGGTTCTGATTAAATTTTATGGTTCTGCCATACATTAATTTACATTTGATGCAGTCTTTAATGTTTTTCTTAATTACTGAATATGCTGTTGGAATATAAAACTCCTTTCTTATTATAGCTAGAAGTTTATATACACCTGCATGTTTCATTTTTACATGTAATTCTTTAATTATTATATCAGTTAGTGAATGATTTTTATGCAACAATATTGGATTTTTTTGATTAAAATCAGCATCTAAATTTGCAAATTTACTCTTTACTCTAATTATATTGTTTTTATCAAGAAAAAGATTAAGTTGTGTAACCAAATTTGTTTCTTTATTATTTTTTGGGTTTATTAAATATTGATATGTTTCTGAAAATTTTTCTTGTTGATATTGCCTAAAAATGACATTACAACTTTCTTCATATGAGCATATGGCATTAGGGTCACAATTGGAAAACAAAGTGTGGTTTTTCTCATGTACTTTAAGCTTTAAATTATGAATAAATTTTCTTACATAGTGTGAAACCTTAAATAGTTTATTCAAAGAAGAAAACCTATCTAATTTAAATAAGGGTACAAAAGAAAAAGTTTGAATATTATAAATATTAAAATCTGTACTATTATTATATAAGGGATTTGGAACAGTGACTTTTAACCTTTCATTATTGTTGTTTAATATAGGTCCATTTAAATAAAGTGAATTTTTTAATAAAACCTTATATGAAACACATCTAGTAACATAATCACTAGGATTCTGAGATCCTTCACAATGATGAAAAGTTATCGGGTGTTTTTCACATTCAGTTTCAATAAAATTCAGCTGATTATTTATAATGGTTCCTTTTCTTTCAATTTTGTTTAATTTTTCAATTTTATTTATAATCCAATTCAATGTTACCATTGAATCAGTATATAAATGTAATTTATTTATTTTTAAAGGTGTGAAAGTGTTAGTTAAATTGTCAAGCATTTCTATTAGACACTGAGCTCCAAATTTTACCCCAAATAGCTCCAAAACTGGAATAGATCTATTAGTATTTTTGTTTGAAATTAATTTATTTTTTGCACATAAAAAATGCAGCTCACTATTATCTGTATTTTGTAAGTATAAGACACTACCATAAATGTCTTTACTAGCATCAGTAAATGCTATAATATTATATGAAGAAGCATAATCCCCAATAAATCTTTTTAGTTCTGGTTTTTTGCTTTTATTATATTGTGAGCAAATATTTTTATATTCTTTTAGTAAATTACTATTTAGTTTTGTGTCCCATGTTATATCTTTGTTATTTTGCAGTTTATGTAAAAATAATTTAGCTCTATTCTTCCCAGGAAGCCCAATATTTAGTGGATCAAATAGACCATTTATAGTAGATAAAATAGATCTCAAAGTGTTTGCTTTAGGATCCATTTCATTATTTTTATTATATAAAGTATCATTATGAGTATCCCACATCATCCCTAATAGTTTTATGTGATTATTTATAGGCTCATCTACATTAGTGTTATTGTCTAACTCACTATAATTTAATTTTTTTAAACTCTGGTGAATTACTATGAAATTGTTGCAAATTGAACCCATAATTGTTAAATATTACATGAGACCTATGATAAGCAAGAATAATTTCACTTTCAGAAGATGAAGAATAACCTAAGTTATCCATATAAGACAAGTTATACAACATCTTCCTAAGTTCATATTCAAACTCATCACAAGTATGAACATGCAATATTAAAATTATGTAAAGTGCTACCATGAGAATGGAAGGGCTACATCTAATACCAAACGGAAGTCGCATTAATTTATAAGAAATGACACTAAAATCATTTTCTTTTATATTTTTGAACCACAAAAAATGGAATCTTTCAGTATCCTCAAAAGGCAATTTAATATTGAGAAAGGCTCTCTCCAAATCGAATACCAGCAGATACTGATTGAACCTAAGTAGTGTTAATGCGAATATCCAATCTATTATTTAAATTAGGTCCTGGTAAGCTAACATTATTATGTGATAAATTAGTTGGTTCATTTATCGCATAGGTTCGACAAATATACAATTCTGCATTTTGTCGTTTCTACATGATCTCTAAAAACTGCATTATGAGCTAAAAATGAAACTTTATTATTATTTTTTACTGTATTTATTTCAACAGGTTGAATGATACCTTGGTTAAGTTGGTCAAAAATGACATTATTATATGCTTCTAATTTTAGAGGCTCTTTTTTATATTTTTTAAGTATTGATTTCAATACAGAATTAGCTAAATAAAAATTATTTGGCAAAAATTTTATTAATTTATTATTCCATAAACAAGGCATTATCAATCGACCTGTCTCCATATCTACATGTGTATTTGTAATTAAGTATTTTATAAGTTCCATATCTAACTCTGAGAATTTTTTAGGACATTCAAAACTATCATAATTTAATAAATCTTTTAAATTTTTATTTACTAGATCATCATCCAATTCTATGCTAGTATTATTATTTTGAGCTAGAGATGTGATAGAGTAATCCATTTCTAGTCATTCCATCTTATTTTCTATTTTGACATTTTTTGCGAGCAAGTCGGCCTGCTCAGTAAATTTCTTTATATACTTCAAATATGGCAAATTTTTTATTAATTTATTCAAGTCCCCAGCTAATAAGATTCCTAAAGAAGTGTAATATAACAGTGAACTCTTGTTTGTTAACCCAAAAGAACATGCATTTATTGGTAATATGTGGGCTCCATTCACACCTAATAGTATATGGATTTCCCTGTTATTTTTATTTTTTAGGTGCTTATCAGCTAAAGGTATTTTATGTTCTTCAAATGCTTTTACAATTTGAGGGGTAGGTATATTCACTCTGGTTTGTATTGAAGGGACTACAGCTGCTACAATACTGTTATTTTTATTATTTATTTTTATATCAATTTCTATAATAGAAGTTTTGTAATATTTGCTTTCATTGAAACCCTTTACATTAAGCATTATTTCAGACTGTACAACTTTATATTTAATTTTTTGTGCTACTGTTTGAGATATAAAATTTATTTCAGACCCAGAATCGTATAAAACCCGCAAGTCTTGGTTGTTATTGTTTTTATTTATACAAGTTGTGGTGAAGGTAGGAAGAGTTATGTTTTGAGTGCTGGTTACATTTAAGGAACTTAATAACAAACAATTTGCTACTTGCTCTGAAGATGGGTTATCTACAGGTGTAACATTTAGTTCAACAACATTGGTTGATGTTTCTGCTTGTGCATTATTTTTATTTTTATTGTTTTTTGGTTTTTGAGTTGAATTAGGTCCACTTTGTTTTTTAATACATAAAAATGCGGAGTGCCATGAGTTACAGTTTCTACATTTATTACTAAATTTGAACTTACAAGTTTCAATTTTATGATTTAAATATCCACACTTAATACAACCTCCCAATTCTTTAATTTTTTGCAATTTGGATTCAGGTGTTTTGAAAGTTGGGCAACTATACAATTTATGGTCCATACAATCTGATGTTTGCAATGTCTGACAAATGGAACAACCCACCCTTTTTGTTGTTTCAGTGTTTGTTTTTTGTTTTTGATTCACATCAATATTAGTAGCTAAAGCTACTGTTTTTTTCTCAACTTGTGATGTAGTTTTAGTAGTGTATGTATTTGCATTTGTTTTTGTATTTACTAACCCACTCTTCCCAATTCTATTATGAACTTCAAATGCATTATTTAAAATTTCATCTAAATTTGGATATGTATTATTTGTAATGTTTATATATTGGGTTTGATATATTTCAGGCAAACTATTCCACAAAAAATATTGGCAAATCACTTTACTATTTATTTTTAAGCTATCTACTTGACTTTCTATCAATTTGGCATCACTGATCCAAGTATAAAAATCATTGGTTAATTTTAATTTTAAAAGTTTTTCAATAACTGAATATTGTTGTAAAGTTTTATTACTGAAGGCACATTTAAGCAAATTTTTCGCCATATCATAATCCATATCGGCTAAAGGGCTTTTTTGTATTAAAATTTTTGCTGGACCTTTGAGTTGTTTCATTAGACAAGAATGTTTAGCAAATTTATTGTATTTCTCTCTATCCATTATTTCTTCAAAGTTTTTTATGAACCTATCAAAGTCTTCAGGCTTTCCATCAAATTCAGGGAGCTGGAGTTCGGGTCTTTTTAGACCAGAAAAACCAGTTTCAATATGAGCATTATTTGAGGAAATATTTTGCATAGGGGTTATTTTATTTTCAAGTTCACTTATCAAAGATGAAATGCCAAAGGCGTAAAATTCATTTTTTTCACAAATTTTATCTGCGCTTTCAAATGTGAATTCCTCGCAGTCAGCAAATTTATTTATTATATCATTATCTAACTCTGTAATTTCAACTAGGTTTGTTTTTAATCTATCTATTAAACCCTTTATTTCATCATGTGTATATAAAGTTATACTAGCTAGAATTTTATTAATTAATTTGGTAATAATGGACCTCTTGGTTCCTCGTCTTTTAACGAGAGTCAAAACTTGTTGAAATAATGAGGTTGGGCTTGCCCCATCACTAATCATTTCTTCAACAATTTTTAACTCTACATTTGGGTCCACTACATCCATATTAAAAATAACCTATCTAAAATGTTTTAATATTGTAAATAATTTTTTTTTTTTTTTTTTTTTTTTTTTTTTTTTTTTTTTTTTTTTTTTTTTTTTCGATAGGCCTATGTGGCTTTAACTCAAATTTTTTTTTTTTTTTTTTTTATTAATAATAAATCAATAACTTAATTCGAATACACTATATTCACTACATAAGTTATGTACCCTATATTTTTTGTTTATATATGTTGTCAGTCTCAATAGCCTATGTTGGCTTCAACTAAAATTTTATTTATTAATAAATATATTTATACTGAATATATAGTATATGGTACATATTTTTGTGCCTATATTTTTTTTATACAGGCTTATTGTTTTTATATGCTTAATAGGTAGTAATATTTATAATAAATATACACAGTATTATTATATAGTACATAAGTATACCTACTAAATATACAGTATATAGCTATATTTTATTTATTTATTTTTTTTTTTTTGAGACCCTATTTTATTTATTATTATTATCAATGTTTACAGTTTTAATACAGTTTTAATAGGCCCTATATATTTTTCTAAGACCATATACCAGACAGAAGGAACTCAGCAATTACTTGGCGTGAAAGGACTAATCCTGTCGACTGCGCCATAACAGAAAATGTGCAAAAAAATAATGAAGAAAATAAGTTAGAGAAGGGGGCAGTCAAAGAAGTTTTAGTTTTAAAATTTACTATATAAAATTTTAAATGTATAAATATTTACATTGAATTTAAGGGAGATATTTTTAATTAAAATTATTTATTTATAGGAAATTTTTATATAAGGGGGAATAGAATCTCTTCTCTAACTTGCTGATTTCCTTCTTTCTGTTGACCAAATTGCTTCCTGTCAAATCCAGAGCCAATCCTTTTCTGAAAGGATAGGATTTTATAGAACTCTTCTAATTATTATTATTATTATTATTATTATTATTATTATTATTATTATTATTATTATTATTATTATTATTATTATTATTATTATTATTATTATTACTTTTATTATTATTATTATTATTATTAAAAATGAAATTCAAATTTATTCATTTATTCACTCTATAGTTATAGTTTAAAGCAAATTGGTTAATATTTAATAATTAGATCCCCTTTCACCCTCTAATTCATTTATACAAATGAATGTGAGACCAAGATTGGATTAGTCAGCATACAAAACCCAAGTCTTTAAAAAATGATCTCACCTTTGTTGGAAGTTTCCAAGTAGGAAACTGAATTACATCTTCTGTATGGTAATATGGGGTAGAAAAATGATAAATAAGGCCCTCTTCTAGGCTGGCCTGTTGTATAATACTACTTGGCCTTCTTCACTGTATGGAGTAGTATGTCTTAGGCCAGATTTTCTTTTTGTATATTCTCATAAAAAAAATAAATAAATATTATAGTTTTTTGTAGGTATTATTATTTTTATTATCAGTGCCACTGAATAGTTACTTATTCTCAATAAAAATTTTTATTTGCCTAAATAGGCAGAGCAAAGAACACAGTCTTGCTCCAGTAGATATTATATAGGGTCTGGCACTCTGCCAATCCTAATTTTTATTGCCAATCACTTTCTTGCATCATTTTTTGCAGAGCTGGCATGATTCGGGCTTTCGCTTGAAGATTCATTTATATGTAAACAAACCATCAAGTGAAATGGGATCAAAAATAAATTTTTTTAAGTTGTTCACTAAAAAATTTATTTTTATATTTAATTTTTATTATTATTAATGTTATTTTATAACAGAATGAATAAATAAATAAAATTTTCATTCATTTTAATTTTTTTTTTTTATTAAGAAAAATCTTCAACTTCCAGTGGCCATAATAATAAAAAAAAAAAAAAAAAAAATAAAAAATAAATATATAAATATATAAAATAAACATATATATTATATAAGGTATATCATACATTATATAATATATATTTTTGACATAACTTACATTCACTCAGTATCCTCAATACTCGAAATCAACCTACTCGCCACCTTTTTTAGAATAACCAGAACCTCAAATCCCCTGACATCTCGATCCTTCTACTCTCTCCAAATTCAAATCAACACAACCTGGAAAACTTTTCATGCTCCCTCCTCAGGCTACATTCCAATACTAATTATAATTCAACATAAACACCCTCCCTACATGACATCTTTTTTTTTTTTTTTTTTATTTTTTTTTAAAAACATATATGAACTACACGAAAGTAATTAAACTGACAAACTTATAGACCTCATAGAACTAGATTTACACTCCTTTCAAATAGCTGATTTTTTTCCTATCTTATTAAAGGAATACAACACTTCAATAAAATAATTCTAAAATCATCTAAAAAATTCGTCCCACGTGACCATCGCGAACAGTTCAGTCAGAACTTTATTTACCAGAAATCGAACCCCGTAAAACAAAGAACGACTAGATAAGAAGAGAAGCGAGAAAGAAGAACATCTGGCTTCAGAGACAAGATAAACAACTAAATGTCAAAGAACGAAATGAAGAGAAGCAAGATGCAATGAGAAAGCGCAAAGTACGTAATCGTATCAGTATCATATGACATAATCCGAAATACGTATCGCCTAACATGCACTAGTTCGCATCTATCCTATCTATATCTATACTAATTAATACTATCTATCGTATCCTAATCAAATATCATCTAATAATCTAAATCTATCTATCTATCTATAATATCCTATCGTAAACTATCGTATCTAATCTTTTCTTATCTTTATATTATATATATATACTATAATATATATATAATATATATATATAATATATATATAATATATAATATATATATAATATTATAATATATATATATATATATATATATATATAGTATTAATAATTATAATATATATAATATATTTGTAAGATGAATAATACATGACTTATAAAAGTTTACCTTTATCGCTGTTTGTATATGTATATATTGTAAATAACCCAGTATAAATAATAAAACAATTTAGCAAGAATTGTTGATGTATATTAAATAAAAATAAAACTAATTAAATAGGCTAATTGATTTATATTATAATAACTGGGTATATGATACAATAAATATATATAATATATATAAGAATAAATAATAATTATATATATAATATAATAAATATATATATATATAATATATATAAATATTATAATATATATAGAAGTATATATATAAATATATATATAATATTATATTATATAATATAATGTATAAAAATATATATAATATATATATATATATTAATATAATAAATATATATATATAAGATATATTAATATATATATATTTATAATATTATGAATGTTATATGAAAGTTATATTCTTTCGTCTACAGCCACTGAAGATATTTATAATGAGAAAATAATAAAGATGTATTTATAGTGGTTTAATATCATAATCAAAATATATATGATAAATATCTAGGTAAACATAAAAAGATCTACGTTAGGGTTAAGTATATCGCTCATGTTAATAAGGTCCAGCTTGGCTTTAAAGAGTAAGTACTTCCATCACCTTAAAATATGTCTGAATCGTATTTATCCTAGTCTCACTTTATTTGCTCTAATAATCGCCAGTGAGTTCATATATGGAGTATGTATGGAACTACTGCTAATATCGTGCTGCGTCAAAGAAATTTACAGACGGCTTCTATACTGTGTACTCTTATTGCGTAAACAGATCCTTCACACCATGTTATTTCCCTACTCTGAAAGCTATCTTCTGGACCGTTCCCACAGCTTGCGTTGAGTTTTCTCTCTAAATATTGTAAGAATGAGACCTTCGAAGTGCACGGGCGAATTACTACAGAAACTCGAGCTGAGTTAACCGAATGAGCAAACGGTAACACCCGTCCCCATCTCCCATTCTCCATGGTCCAAACACTCTCACTGCTGATGCCATGGAAGGTTCAAATGAGCCAATCGTGGAGTCGGATTCGGGGAGTCGGTAGTTTTGAAGAGATAAGTGTTGTATTTCGCAGAGATCGGAAATTGGTTGGAAATTATTTACGCGGCTGCATGTCGGAGAATACGGAAGTCGGGAAACGGTCGGGTAATTATTGCATAGAGGGTGGAGAGTCTGGTGAGGATTGCGGACGAAAGTCTGGTAGTTTGAATTCTCTGGTTCAATTTGCACACTAAAGAGGAATAAGTTTTAGTTCAAAAGGGTTGAGCGAGGGATTGTCTGGAGAGTCATATTTTCTGGAAAATAATTTCATATTTT
>JABUQX010137151.1:0-25841 GCA_015478945.1 Trachelipus rathkii | reverse complement strand
TATTATTATTATTATTACATATTATACATTTTTATTATTATTATATTATTATTATATTATTAAGATATATATACATATTATTATTATTATTATTATTATATATATATTATTATATATTACATTATATTATTATTACTCATATTATTATTATTATTTCCATATTTATTATTACATATTATTATTACATATTATTATTATTATTATATTACATATATATATTATATACATATTATTATTATTATTATTATTATATTACATATTACATATATTATTATTATTACATATTATCAATCATAAGGATTTTTATCATTTTATACAGCATATGCTATTATATTATTATACTATGCTACATTATTATTATTATATTACATTATACATTATTACATATTACATATTATTACATATTACATATTAATATTACATATCATTACATACATATTACTACATACATTATTATTATACATATGATATTATTATTATTATTATTATATACATATTATTATTATTATTATTATTATTATTATACATATTATTATTATTATTATTATATACAACGATACATATATTATTATTATTATTATTATTACATATTACATTATTATTATTATTATTACATATTATTACATATATTATTATTACATATATTATATTAGTTATTATTATTATTACATATATGCATATTATTATGATATACATATACATAAAGCATATATATTATTATTAAAAGATATATTATTATTATTATTATTATTAATATATATGTATATATATATATATATATATATATATTATTAAAAGTTATTACGTTTTTCTGTAGTTTTATTACTATATTACATATTATTATTATTATTATTGATATACATTATTATTATTATTATTATTATTATATTATTACATTATTATTATATATTATACATACATACATTATTATTATTACTTTATATATTATTAAATATACATATTATTATTATTAGGTATTATTATATATACATATATATATATATATATATATATTATATTATTATTATTATTATTATATATATATATTATATATATTATTATTATTATATTTATATTTAATATAGAAAAAAAATTTTAAAACCATATATATATATATATATATATATATATATATATATATATATATATATATATATATATAGTTATATATTATTATATATATATATATATATATATATATTATTTACTGAATAAATTTCCTTTGTCCCTCTTCTCGCATTATCCCCCCCCCCCCCCCCCCCCCCCCCCCCCCCCCCCCCCCCGAATAGTCAATGTAATGTAAGAATAGAATTTGAGAATAAGGAATGGTTCGAGGTGAGAACAAGGGTTAAACAAGGAAGCGTGTTGTCACCAATTTTGTTTGTATCGTATCTGGATGTGGTGAAAAAAAGATGAAAGAAGATATCGGAGATTTGGACTGTGACATTTTGGCTTATGCGGATGACTTGACATGCTAAAGCGAAGAGGAAGACAGGTTGAGAGAGGTAGTGATAAGTTTTGCCAACAGGCTGAGAAAGGCCGGCATGACTATAAAAACAGAAAAGACGGAGATCATAGTGGTCAGTAGAGAAGAAGGAGGGAGAGAGTTGAGAATAGAGGTGGAGGGGACTGAGATAATGATGGTGGAGAAATGTAAGTATTTGGGTGGAGTATTTGCAAGAGAGGGGGGAAATGTTCAAGAGATCACAAGTAGGATAGCTCAGTATGGGGGAGCAGTAAGAGCAGTGTATCCCATACTGAAAGATAGACAAATGAGTGTGGAAGTGAAAAGGTTGATATTTGAAGGTGTGTTAACATCAATTTTACTATATGTAGAAGAGACATGGAGTACGACCACAAGAGAGGATAGTAGAATACAGTCGGCGGAGATGTACGTTTTGAGAGCAATAATTGGAAAGACTTTAAGAGACAGACAGAGAAACGAAAGAATAAGAGAAGTGGTTGGAGTGAAGCCTATATTGAATAAGATGGATGCAACCAGATTGAGGTGGTGGGGACATCTGGAGAGAATGCAAGAGGGAAGAGTGGACAAGAAGAGATGGGAGTGGAGACCGGAGGAAACGAGATCAAGAGGAAGACCTAGGAAGAGATGGAAAAGCTCGATGAAGGACTCATTGTGAAGACATGGATTGCCGTCGATGCAGGTGCTGAGGGAAGATGGAGTTTTGGAAGATAGTGGAAGATTCAGAAGAGTGCTGGCCCAGCTGACAGGGTCTTAACCCTTCTGGGAGCAGATGTAAAAAAGTAAAAATATATATATATATATATATATATATATATATATATATATATATATATATATATATATATATATATATATATATATATATATATATATATATATATATATATATATATATATATATATATATATATATATATATATATATATATATATAACATCCCACAAAGAAATAAAGTCCAACAACCCATGCTGATACCAAACTCGGAAAATGAGTAGGGTTCACAGACAGGTCTATCAAGCCAATATGGTAAAAAATCTTTCGCTTGCAATTCTCGTATTGTAGCCTCGGAAACAGGGCGGATTTAAAGGCGACGACCCTTTAACCGAAAACGGAACACGTATTTGACCGGACTTAAAATGAGTAGCTTAGATATAGCAAATGATAGATAAAAGGAGGAGGAGGTTTTGGAAGGGACAAGAGAGAGAAACATAGATGTCATTGTTTGGCGGAAACGAGAATTGAGGGTGGTGACAGTGGAAGGAATTTGGGAGATGGTTATGCATTGATGTTCTCGGGGGAAGTGGGAGGAGAATTCAGACATGGATTGCCATTATCATGGGACCGAGATTGTCTCCTTAAATACAAAAGTTCGGCCGATCAATTAGAGATTGATGATATGTGCACTGAAGCTGGGATGTAAAAAATATAGAACCTTTCAGGTATACGCTCCGCAGTAGGGATGCACGCTGTTACTTTAATGCTGGAGAGAGAGTTCATTGGACCTTTTTGGATAGGAAGTGAAAAATTTTTAGAGGAGCGATTGATAGATTTGTACCAGGAATAACCTTAAAAAATGAATGACTTTTTCAAAGATAGAGAAACACACACATATATATAGAAAATATAGATAGAACTAGAATAACGTATGAGCAATTCCTAGAGTTTCTTAGGGCTCAGATAATCGGATGATAGTGGCTAAGATTAAAGTTAAAAATTTCAGAAAACATCCTACGTATATGAATAAGATCATAAATATAAAATATCTAAGAGAATAAGAAATAAAAACAGAATTCGAAAGAAAGAAAAATGAAAAAGTGAGCGGATGGGACGAGAATTGATAGGAGGAGTGGTCAAGGGTTGAGAAATGTTTAAGGGAGGTGGCTATGGAGGTGCTGTGTAGGAGTAAGGAAGAGATGTACACCGTGGAGGACGGAGGAGGTAAAGGAAAAGATAAAACAAAAAACAATAAAGATGAGAGCATATATAAGGAGAAGGACACCAGAAATAAATGTGAGATGGACTGGATATATTGAGTCTTTGTTGATCGTGGAGAGGTAGGACAGAAACTTGGCGGAGGAAGATGATTTACGGATGCAGGAGGTGGAGGAAGATGAGTAGTTTGCGGATTAAGAGTTTGAGGAGGCTGTTGCAAAGTTGAAAAGCGGAAGGAAGGGGTCTTTTGAGGATGATGCGTGTAATGAGCTAGTGAGGGAGGAGGGGACTCAAGCAAAGAGGTGTATACTAAAGCTAGTGAATAGGTACTGAAGGACTGGGGGAGACCAATAACCGTTCCAATTTATGAAGAAAAGGGAGATACTGGTATTTTTTTGAAATTATATTTGCATATCCCTAATAAATCATATCGTAAAGATATACGAAAGAATGTTTGAGAGAAGAGTGAGAGGGTGGATAGAAGCAAAGTTGGGAGGGGAGAAGCATGGGTGCAGGAAGAATAGGGGAACAACGGATCTGGTCTTTAGTTTAAGACAGATTGTGGAGAAGATATGGAATTCAATGTTTGGGTGAGCGTGCACTTCAAGGATTTACAAAAAGCTTTTGATTCGGTGCCTAGAGATAGGTTGTGTGAATGTCTAGAATAGTAAGTTGGGCATAACCAGTAGCAGAAATGATGCAACCGGATGTTGCAAAGCATATTTGCAACATTTTGCAATATTCTGTTTTTGGCATTTGAGGAGTCAAATTAGGGGTTTCAAATGTTAGGGAACCTGTTTCCGAGGTCAGCAACGCGTTTTGAGAGCTGGATCGCAGGCATTTGACCAAGCCATATCAGCAGCTGACTTGGTCAAGGGTCCCAACTCTGGAGGAGTTTCGTTGTGTTGGTTTAATGTGGACAGCGCTTGTTCGAGGGCAACGGCACGTCTCCAAGGCCGAGTTTGACGGAAACGGCATGTCTCCAAGGGCAGCGATGCGATTCCAAGGCGATAGCTCGTATTTGAGATCCGATAGACTTCTTTTGGTGGTTTTTGAACGCAAAGTCAGAGACCTAACCAAGCAAATGATCAGTAGATCATTTTCGATGGTTCCAATCGATTAATCGAATTTATTTTTACTACAAATCGATATTTAAATCATCTTTTAACGATCTCTGCTTAGGAAATAATTGCAAAAAAATAAATTATTTCAAATCTTCTAACGGAATATTGAGCCAACGATATGAATGACCCTTTACTGCTCTAACTAATACACCAGAGATAAGCTGTATACATCTTTATCTTTAAAACAAGAGTTGCTGAAGAATGACGATATTTATTATTATATATATATATATATATATATATATATATATATAATATATATATATATATATATATATATATATATATATATATATATATATATATATATATATATATATATATATATATATATATATATATATAATATATATATATTATATACTATATAAAATATATATATATATATATATATATATATAATATATTATAGTATATATATATAATATATATAATATATATATAATATAATATATATTATATTAATATATATATATTATATATTATATAAATTAATATACATATAGATATATATATATATGATAATATATATCAGATATATATATATATATATTATATATATATATATATAAAATATATATAATATTATATATATATATATTATATATTATATATATATATATATTATGATACATATATATATATATATATATATATAATAATATATATATTTAATATATATTATATAATATATATATATAATATATAATATATAATATATGTATATAGATGAACACAAATGGAAAGGGTGTCTCTCTCTCCTCTCTCTATAATATATATATATAAATATATATATATATAAATATATATATATAATATATATATATATATTATAATATATATATATATATATAATATATATATATATATATTAATATGTTATATATTATAATAATATATATATATAGTATAATATATATATAATATATATATATATAATATAATATATATATATAATATATATAAAAAAAATATAATATATATATATATATATTATATATATAATATATATATATATATATATAATAATATATATATATAGTAATATATAATATATATATTTATAAGATATAAAAAATTTAGTATATATATATAATATATATATATTATATATACTATATATATATATATATATATATTACTATAATATTATATATATATATATATATAAATATATATAAATATTATAGATCATGCATTTCAAGAAATATATATGAATAAGCAGTGATTTATTATATTTTGAACTATTGAATTTCTCTCCGCAATCACTAGATTCTTGTAATGTATCTATGCAATGTAATATATATATAAATATATATATATATATATATATATATATTATATTATAATATATATATAATTATATATATATATATATAATATAATATATATATATATAATATATACATTAATATAATATATATATATTAATATATAATATTATATAATATATATATTAAAAAATAAAATCGCACTGCCTATTTCACTCACGATGGCAAAAAGAGGTAAATCACTTGCTTTAATAAGCTTTAGATAATCATAAATTAATAAAAATCCAAAAGTCATAAAGAGCTTGGCAAACGGTTGCAGTCGTGCGAAAAATAGCGGTAGAATGAGATGAGGACGCTACTCAAAATTTCAAAAATGATGCCAGATTTGCTTTCGCCATAGTGAGAAAATAGAGTTCGTTTATAAACTACGCTTTTGAATTTGCGTGCTATGTTGGTAAAATTGACCTGACCTCATCACCACACCATATTTATACTGTGACCACACCCTATTCAAAAAGAGGGTCTGCGCATTGCCACGGGAGCATTTCGATCATCGCCTAAGGAGAGTCTGGAGGTAGAGACTGGGATAATGCCCTTGTCCCTGCGAAGAGAGCAGCTTATGTGCTCTTTATTCCTTCGTATTCAGGTCCCAGCTTCTTCAGCCTTGTCACCCCTAATAAAGAGATTCCTCCGCATTCCTGCATATTGGCCGTTCGCTGGGTTGTGACTCATATTTTTATCCTTGCCTTCCTTTTCATTCGGTTTTGCGCTATAATTTCGATGACGCTCATGTGAAATGGATTTCTCCTCCCCCCACTGTCTGTTTCGGGATCCAGTCCTTCACCAAGGCTGAGACACATCCGGCGACGTTGAGGAGGTTTCTTTCTGTCTCATAAAGAGATCCACAACGACTCGACACCCGTCTACACTGATTTCTCCAAAACGTATGCGAGTGGGAACGTCGCTGTCTCCCAGATTTAGCCATTCCCACACCCTGCCTACCTAGCTATACGTCCATCTTTTCGCTGAGCTGATAGCGTTGCTTTGGACAGAATTAGCAACCTACCACCCAGACGTCGTTATACAGTCTTGACAGACAGTTAATGATCGTTAGGGATATGGTAGGATTGGGTGAACTACAGACCTCTCAGTTGTTTCATCTAGTCAAAACTGCATCCGTCTGTTTTAATTGCGTAAGGAATTGATTCTGTTGGGTCCCTGCCCATGTGGTGTCCGCAGAACGAGAGAGCTGATGCGGAGGCCAACCGTGCTGCTGCCGGCAGGGTATCTAGCAGACAGGGAGGAACGAAGAACAAAATATGGGGGAGAAAGAGAGAGTTTCACTTAGTGTCGGGAGAGGGGGAAAGATTTTATTTTTTTTCCGGCCTTTAATTTTTTTTTTTTTGAAAAAATATCGGCTTTCGATATTAAGATAAAAATTTTGAGAAGAGCGATATATCGCCTAAAAAATATCGCCTCAACAAATTATCGATATACGGCCAAAAATCGATATATCATATTTTTTGACATCCCCAATCTGAAACAATTTCGACTGTGATTCTTCATCCCTTACACGAAACGAAACAAGCCCAAAAAAGTTGTGATTTTCTTGCTCTTTTTATTTTTATTGGAAAATATAAAGGACTTAGAAAATGCGGCATATAGATTAAAAAAGACGTAAGGATTATTTTATGTCCATTTGTGTAAATTAATGTTATAGTTTTAATACATTACTAACGTGACATTAAGAGTATAGAGACAGTAAGAAGACGCATGGGCCTATCCGAGACTGTCCCAGTCAACCCCACTAACCCAAACATGCTCATGCAAATCCACAAAGCCCTCTAGGGCTTGTCAATATTAACTAAAATATCAACCAATTTGGCTGAGTCAAAAAATAATATAATAGATATAAATATATATATATAGTATATATATATATATTATAATATTATAATATATGATTACCCAAACCATCCACATGCATAAATAACTAAGTTATGGTCCATGCAGTTTAACCTTAATAAACTACTGTAACTAAAAAGCCACCAATATATTATATGATACCCAACCCATCCAATACCTATCCAACCCTTCTTAAATGTAATCGAGTCACGCTCAACAACCTCCTGTGTAACCATTCCAAAATTTAACAACCCGATTACTGATGCATACTTTCTTCTTAATTTCTTATTATGCCCCCTGTCACCTGTCCACGCTCTACTATGAAAAAAATTTATTGTCTCTGTATATCAATAGATGTAAATTTTTGTAGACTTGTATCATTCTTCCTTCTAAGAATCGCCTTTCTACAGAAAACATTTCCTAACTCCTTAGCCTCTTCCTCATAGCTCTTACCCCCAAACCCAAAAATCATCCTTGTTGGCTTGTTGCAATGCACTCGCTCTAGCAAATCTAATCTTTTTAAATAAGGGCCCAAACTTGTGCACAATACTCTATTTTGCCTAACATACTATTATACAGTTTACTTATAACTCCTTGCTCTTGTAAACAACATGCGATTTATTATGCCCCCCGCATCTTATTAGCTTTACTTTCTAGCTTCCAAACACTGATTAGCACTTTAAAATTACTGCTTATAAATCACACCAAATCTTTTCTTGGTCCACAGACTAAAGCCAATCCCCATTCATATCGTATTAAAAACTTTTATTTGGAGTAACCCAGGTGAAAAACCTTACACTTTTTTACTATTAAAATTCATTGCCACTTATCTGCGCCCACCCGAAAAGTTATCAAGATCATTTTGATCTTTATACATCCATATTCCTAACTGAGGGTGCCACTTTAGTATCATCTGCAACTTAGAACGCATGTAAAGTCCCTGACTAAATCATATATATATGAGACAATTATCGGCCCCGGCACTAACCCTGTGGGGACACCACGTTCAACTATTCCATGATGATTTATCCCATTAGTTGTATACACTGTTTCTATTTCGCTACCACTCTTTAATCCAACCAATTATTGAACACATTATACCACATTGCAATAACTCTTCATCAGCCTTATGTGGGAACCTTATCAATTTGCTAAAGTCTAAACAAATATATATATTATCAACTGGATCTCCTCAGTCAATGCAGTCGTAATGTATTCCATAAATTCTAAAAGTTTGTCTGACATGATTTACCCTCTCTGAAACGTTCTGGAGTATACAATACCTTGTTATCTTCTAAATAGTTCTCTATATTTCATTAAATTTTCCAGAACCTTTACCACAAGAGTTGTTAAGCTAACTGGCCTAGAATTTCCCAAATCTTCCTTAATACCTTTCTTTATAAATAGGCACACATATGCTGTTTTCCATTATCTGGTTATGTGTCGGCTGCTTACTTGGACCACTTAGTATAACTTCGTCTACCGACTCTCCCCAAATACACTTTTTGGAATTTTTTTTTTTTTTTGAAAATCAAGGCCCTATAGTCGATCATAAGCACACAAGAATAAAAAATAATTATTCTATAATAACTTAGTTTTATTAAAGTGTTGAATAACGCTGCAGTCACCCAACCTTGGAGGGGTGAATCGGACCACCATAGAGGGGTGAATCGTTTAAATTCCCTCTACATATAAATTCAATTTTATTTTTAATTTTTACTTAATTATAATAATTATTTATCATATAAAATGGCGAAAAGTAATAAAAATCTACAATAATATACATAAAATTAGAATAAAAATAATGTAGAAAAAGATTCCCCTCGTCCGCTCAAAAATTTTTGAATTTTTGAATTCGTCATTTTTATGTAAATTTCATTTTTTATTTTTAATTTTACTTAATATAATAACTATTTATTATATTTAAATTAATTATATGTAAAATAAAAATGTCAATATATAATAACGTAAATACGAAAAAACAATGGTGGTCCGAGTCACCCTCCATCAATTTTTTACGCCGGGGTGGAATCGGACCAAGTTAGCCCCGTGATTTGCCACGTAAACTGTGTGGGATAAAAAAATTTACTTGCCATTTTTAAGAGCTACATACTCGAGGTATCACTGAAAAAAATAATTAAAATCCATCACAATTTTTCATTTATAACAAAGTTAAAAAAAACTCATATTTAAAAGAGAAATTCTATTGAAGGCTTTTGTACCCTAATTTATAACATTTTTTAAAATATAAAAACTTTCTAATGATTAAAGCCATGATCGTAAATAAAACTTTAGTATTACTGTGTTTTGGCTTATTAAAGGAGCGAATTTTTTTTAATATTATTTATTTTTTATTTTAATAGAGTGACCGAACCACCCCTCCTAAAGAGGCGGCCCGGTCACGCCATCTGGTACCTCACCAAATCTTATAGATCGCTTAAAAATCAGAATACAGGCCTGGTGCAACTGTACTACCCTCTTTCAGAATTCTATGCAATATACCATCAGGGGTCTCCAATTAGCAATATATCAGTCTTCCCTTTAGAAAAGCTCAACATTACCATTGGCACTCTCTGATCCCTCCCCATCTGGAACACAGTCGAACCTATTACTGCAGGTCACAGGCAGACTGACTTTCGAGATCCTCATCTTTAAAATTATTTTCTAATTTCTACAACTATATTCATCTGCGACCCATTATCAACTACTTTATCCTTTCCCTCTCATCTGCCTGCCTAGGTGAATCACTACCCCTTATCCTGCTCCCTCTTCACCTTGACACCCTACTAACTTTTTGCCTGTCAATCAAAACGACCAACGCTATATACTTTCTTTCAATCTCATTCAATTTCACTCCAGTCTGCAGATCTACTTCCTTAACAACAAACATCGTCGCATTCAAAACACAAACAGAGCAGCAATCCACATATCATTTCTCACAGAGCATAATACTTAATATGTGAGAAAATGGCGAGACGCAAAAAATAAACACCCCCACATCAAGAGAAATCACCTTCTTAAATGAACTTTAGTGTAAAACCTCACCACAATTACCAAAATTGTAATGAAGAAAAAAACAAAACAAAACAAATGTGGCGGTCTCTTTAGAAAAAAGTTAAGCCTCTCAAAGTTGTTAACAAACTCTTTTAGACTTCATTTTTTATCATCCAGTTTTGATCCATCAGGCCCTCTAGTTCAGGTTATGTATGTTTTATTTACACAGAGAAAATCTAGTATATTAACTAATGCTTATTCTTTTCTTTTTAATAAAAAAAAAAATGAAATTTAGCTTTTAAAAGCGCTAAGCAATGTAATTTTAAAAATTTGTATAAGGTTGCGCTTGATGTTTAAAACAATATTCAATCTGTACTAATGACTGACTTAAAAATTAATCATGATATTTGAATCGTGTGTATGATTATACTTAATACAATTAAATCATATAGATTAGGGGCATTTTATAGACCTCCGGCCAGTCAAGAGTTAGACGCAGAAATTGTGAAGGAAATTGAGACAGCATGCCACAGTTAAGAAAAAGGGAATTCCTTGTCTAATATGACCATAGTAGTCGCATTCATAAATTGTATACTAAATAACTTTTAACCCAGATGGTCCAAGAACCCACAAGACACGATGCACTTAGACTTAATATTAACCAACGATGAAAGTATGGTGGATGAAGTTAAGAGTTGAGGAGAATTATAGCGATAATCTTCGAAAATTAGATTTACATATGAATGTGAATATCTGGGCCCAAATTCAAGTTATATAAGAAAAATCATAGATTCTTGAAATGCGATTCAACCAAATTCTAGACATGCCTGACTCGATTGGATAAAGGGTGTAAAACTAAAACTGTTTTATCATGTGCGACATTTTAAACAAATTTTAATGAATATTCAGTCAGTATGTTTTAAGATAAACCCATTAGGGGGCGAAGAGAAAACCTGTTTGCTGGAGAGATAATAGAGAAAATTAATGAAAAGCTAGATGTTTTAAAATATTTCAAGGGTAGTAATAGGGAAGATGATTAGAAAATTATAAAAAAATAGAAATGAACTTAACCACAATAAGAAGGCCAAAAGAGAGAGGCAAGAAATTAACTTTAGCAAAGAATAGGTAATAAGAACCTGAAAATTTTTGCTTTTATAACTTTAAAAGTAAGAATAGACATATGGCCAATTAAAAATTGATGGAAAATTATAGTGAGTTCAGATAAGGATTGGTCAACATTTTCAATGCTTATTTCTCATGTTTACTGAGAAAAGATTTAGTAATAGTTCTTTAGGCATGTAACAAATAACTTACGAAGTTTGAATTTGATGTCAAAAGATATATAGTTATTTAGATCAATTGATCCAAAGTAAAGCTGCAGCGCCTGATGGTATATATAGTAAAATTCTGAAAGAGTAGTAGCAGCAATTCAAAGGCACTGTATTTGATTTTAAAACGATCTATAACTGAGTGGAGTACCAGATGACTGGAAAATGGCATATGTTGCCTATTTAAGAAAGGTAGTAAGGAAAGATTTGGGAAATTATAGGCCATTTAGCTTAACATCTCTGGTGGTAAAAGGTTCTGGAAAGAATGACAAGGTCATATAGAGAAATATTTAGTAAGATAACAAGGTATGTATGATCCTCCCAGCACGTTTTCAGAAAGGGTAGGGTCAGTCAGACAAACCTTTTAGAATTTATGGAATACATTACTGACTGCTTCGAGAGATCCAGTTGATTTTGTATATTTAGACTTTAGCCAAAGCATTTATAAGGTTCCCCACATAAGCTGATGAAGAAGTTATTTGCAATGTGGTATAGGGGAGTGGTACATGTTGGATTAAAGTGGTGGTCCGAAATAGAAAAAGTGTATACAAACTAAATGGAATAACTAATGAGAAAGAGTAAAGAGTAGTGTTCGACAAGGTTCAGTGCATGCTGGGGCCACTATTGTTCCTCAAATATATAAATGATTTAGACCAGGGTCTTCAAATGTAAGGTTTCTAAGTTTGCAGATGATACCAAAGTGGCTACCTCAGCAAGAAATAGTGTTGGATGTATAAAGATTCAAAATGATCTTGATAAACTTCTTGGCAGGCAGATAAGTGAAATGAATTTTAACAGTAAAAAGTGTAAGGTTCTTCACCTAGGTTGCTCAAATAAAAGATTTAACTGCAATATGAATAGGGAATGACTTGAGTCTGTGGACTAAGAAAAAAGATTTAGATGTGATTATGAGCAATTATTTGAAAGTAGCTAATCAGTGTTTGGAAACAAGAAATAAAGCTATTAAGATGCTTATTATAATAAATCGCAAAGTCGTTTACAAGAGCAAGGACGTTATAAGTATACTGTATAATAGCTATGTTAGGCCTGTATTAAAGCTTTGTGCACGTTTGTGCCCTTTATTTAAGGAAATACATAGATATGGTGGAGAGAGTGGAACGTAGATCAACCAGGATGATTTCTGGGTTTGAAGACAAGAGCTGTGAAGGGAAGCTGAATGAGTTAGAAATGTTTTCTGTAGAAAGGGCATTTCAAAAGGGACATGATACAAGTCTACAAGATATTTACATCTATGATAATACAGAGACCAATAAAGTTTTTCATAGTAGAGCATGGACAGGTGACCAGTGGGCATAATAAGAAATAAGAAGAAAAGCATGCCATCTTGATTAGGGTTGGGAAGAAAAAAACAAGCTCATTTTTTTCCGAAAAAAAAAAAAACTTTTTTTTAATGAAAAAAACACAGCGCCTGAAAAAAAACAGTAAAAAATGTTTTTTTCATTTTTTTTTTTTTAATAAGTTGTGTTTACTGTTTAAACAATTTTATTATAAGTTTTGGCAAATATGCTCTAATTTGGACATTTTTTGGTCCAATTTCCACAAGGTGTTAAGCCCCTGAGTTGTTTCAAATATTTTATTGGGTTTTCCGATATTTATTTTAATTCTGAATTTTTATATTCATAATAATTGTTTGGCTGTCATTAATGTTCGTACTCTGTTTCAGCTTTCGAGTAACATTTTATCATTAATTATTTATCAGAATTAGAAAATGTCCACATGCAAAAACGTCATGTGACTGTACTTTTTAAGAAATAAAAAATATTAGCAAAGCCCTCGCATGAAATGTAACTTTTGTGTAGACGTTGCAAAACTAGTTTTTATTGCTCATAATATCTAGAACTAGGAATTCTGAAAATTTGCCAACCTGAGAGAGATGATTATGCTAAGGCAGCTAAGCCTAAGAGTCCTGTTACTGCCCTTGCTCCTTCATCACTGTCATTCTCACACGATACTTCATACGACTCTGAAATATCAGACATTCTCAGTCCATATCAAAATTAAATATGGCTGATCACGCTGATGCCAGTGATGATGAGCTTGACAGTAGTCAGTACTCAGTAGTGACTGGGTCTGGGGAGTGGAGAGACTAGTGATTAGTAATCAAAAGTTGATATTCCAAAAGCCAAATATCTAATTTAGTCATTCACTCATCCTCCTTCATTTACAATCTGGTATAATTTTAATTCAATATTTTTATTTCATTTGCATACCTTAAGTCACTTTTGAGTCCGTGGTTTTGTCAAAATTCAGACTCATTCTATTAAATATAATATACATGATGTTAAAAGTAATAAAAATATGATTATAATGATAAAATGTAAAATACATAGTAAAATTTATTAGTAGAAGCCTACAACCTACTATAAAATTGTAACAAAAAACAATTGATAAAATATAAAGAAAGTTAAGTTCTGCTATTTAATAAATCATAATGGAATATTTGATTCAGGTATCCTCAAATTCGAAAAAATGAAAATACTCAAGTAAAATATATTACTCTTTTATTATTTTTTAAAAATACATTTAAATGAAAAAACTGAAAAAAAAAACGGAAAAAAAAAATTTTTTCCATGAAAAAAATGAAAAAAACAGTTTGTCCTGAAAAAAACAGTGATTTAAAAAAACGATTTTTCCCAACCCTAATCTATATAAAAAGCATGCATTCATAATAGGTGTTAATTGAATTAGTCTGCCACAGGAGGTTGTGAGATTGTGACTCGATGAAATTTAAGAAAGGGTGGATATATATGGATGGGCTGGATATCATTAAACATTAAGAATATAGAGACAGGTAGAAGCCCATGGGCCTATCGAGACTGCCCAGTCAACCCACTACCCAAACATGCTCATGCAAATCCACCAAGCACCCTAGGGCTTGTCAATTTGATGTAACTACAAATCCACCAATTGGCTTAGTCAAAACTTAAATACCAAATATGTACCCAAACCATCCACATGCATTAATTAAGTTAATTTATGGTCACACATGCCATCTAACATTAATAATTACTATAACTAAAAACCTGCCAATTTGCTTCGTCAAGTATATTATATGATACCAACCCATCCATAAACGGATCTAACCCTTTCTTAAATGTTGCAATCGAATCACACTCAAAAACCTCCTGTGGCAGACCATTCCAAAATTTAACCCCTATTACTGAATGCATGCTTCTTATATCATGATGGCATGGTTTCTTAATTTTCTTATTATGCCCCTCGTCAACCTGTCCATGTCTATGAAAAATTTATTGGTCTCTGTATTATCAATAGATGTAAATATTTTTTAGACTTGATCATGTCCCCTCGAGAAATCGCCTTTCTTCAGAAACTCCATAAGCTCATTCAGCCTCTCCTAAGATGTTACACTCAAACCCAGAAATCATCAATGTTGCTCTACGTTGCACTCTTTCTTAGCATATCTAAGTCTTTCTTATAAATAAGGTCCAAACTGTCCAACAATACTCTATTACTGGTCCTAACATAGCTATTATCACAGTTACTTATTACTTCCTTGCTCTTGTAAACCCATTCGATTTATTATGCCCAGCATCTTATTTAGCTTTATTTCTAGCTTCCAACACTGATTAGCTACTTTCAATTACTGCTTATAACACAACCTAAATCTTTTTTTGGTCCACAGACTCAAGCAAATCCCATTCATATCGTAGTTAAAAACTTTTTTATTTGAGTAAATTAGGTGAAGAACCTTACACTTTTACTTTTAAAAATTCGTTTGCCACTTATCTGCCCACCCAAGAGTTTATCAAGATCATTTTGTAATCTTAGCATCCTTCACTATCCTAAACTGAGTTGCCACTTTAGTATCAGCGGCAAACTTAGAAACCTTGCATTTTAGTGCCCTGTCTTTAAATCATTTAATATATGAGACAATAGTGGCCAGCACTGAAACCCTGTGGACACCACTCTTCACTGATTTCCCTATGATTTATTCCCATTTAGTTGTATACACTTTTCTATTTCGCAACCACTTATCAACCATGTACCACTCCACCTATACCACATGTGCAATAACTTTTTCATCAGCCTTATGTGGGGAACCTATCAAAAGCTTACTAAATCTAAATTATACAATATCAACTGATCTTCCTCTGGCGATGCAGTCAGTAATGATTCCATAAATTCTAAGGGGAAGAATCAGACAAGGCCCACGCTTTCTGAACACTGGAAGAAGTGATACGTACAGTTTATCTTCTTAAATATTCTCTATTGACCTTTCATTAACTTTTCCAAACCTTTTACAACCAGAGATGTTTAATCTAACTGGCCTATAATTTCCCAAATCTTCCTTACTACCTTTCATTTAAAGTAAAATCATTGTTTTTATGATTGAACTCACCAATGTTATGAGATCGTTAAAAATCAAACAGTGCTTGCAATGCTGGTACTACCCTCTTCAGAATTCTACCATATATACCATCAGGGCCTCCAGCTTTACTTGGATCAATCTAATAAACGTTTTATATCTTGTACATCAAATTCAAATTCTGTAAAGATACAATATAGAAAGACATTAAGAAGACATTAGTCTCCAAACTATTATCTAATCTTTCCTCAGTAAACACTGAAGCAAAAGAAGCGAGAAAATGTTGACCATTTCCTTACTGAACTCACTAAATTTTCATCAATTTTAATTGGACCAATTGTCTTTCTTACTTTTAAATTTATAAGAACTAAAAAAACTTCTTCAGGTCCTTATTATTTTCCTTGCTAAATTAATTTCTGCCTCTCTCTTGCCTTTCTTATTATTGTTGTTGTTATTTCTATTTTGTCCTATAAATTTCTAAAATCATCTTCCCTATTACTACCTTTGAATATTTTAAAACCATCTACGCTTTTCATTAATTTTCTTCATCTCTCTATTCACAAACAGGTTTTCTCTTTGCCAACCTTAAAGGGTTTATCTTTAAAACATACTTACTGAATATTCATTAAAATTCCTTAAAATGTTCCCACATGATAAAAAACAGTTTTGATCTTTAAACCTTTATCCCAGTCAGTTGTACTAAGCATGTCTCAATTTGGTAAAATCGCCATTTCAGAATCTAAGATCTTTTCCTTATTAACTTGCCATTTGGGCCCAGATATCACCTTCATATTAAATCTAATTATATTATGGTCACAAGTCCTAAATTCTCAACTCTTAACTTCATCCACCATACTTCATCGTTAGTTAATTATTAAGTCTAATAGTGCATCGATCTTGTGGGTTCTTGGACCATCTAGGGTCAAAAAGTATCTATAGTATTACAATTATGAATGCAAGAATACTATGGCCGATATTAACTCTATTCTTTCACAATTTACCGCGTTTAATCTGACTCTGGCCAGGAGGTCTATTAAAATGCCCTTATTCTATATGATTTATTATATAAGAATATCTACCCACACCAATTCAATATCAGATTCATTTTAAATAGCCTATTTTGTATTTAATTATTGCTTTAAACATAAAGCGCACACCACCACCCGTCTTTCCTCTGCTGATATAAATAAATGAATATCCGTCTATTTCAATTCCTGAAAGAGTCTCCATATAATTGTTCATTAACCCATGCCTCAGTTATGCAAAAAATGTCTAGATTCTCATTTATGGTATAACTAATCAGCTCATCTTTTTTATTTCTAAGGCTATGAGCATTTGTGTAAAAACATTATATATTTAGACGAAGCCCAATTGGCGAGTTTTTAGTTACAGTAGTTATTAATGTCAGACTGCATGCGTGACAATAAACTGAGTTATTAATGCATGTGGATGGTTTGGTATCAATATATCATTAGTTATTGACTAAGGTGGACTTTTTAGTTACTATAATTTGACAAGCCCTAGGGTCTTTGTGATTGCATGAGCATGTTTGTTAGTGGTTGACTGGGACCAGTCTCAAAGGCCCCATGTGCTTTTACTGTCTCTATATTCTTAATGTCTTAATTTTTCCATAGTCTTATAAAAAAAAATGAGTGGGCCTCGTGCTCATTTTAGGCCATCCTAGTTCAGGTTATGATAAGATTTGTTAAGTATACATAGATTTTCTCTTTGTATATATACTTAACAAAACATATAACCTGAACTAGAGGGCCTGAAATGGAGACCTAACCTGGAGAATCAAATATGAAAATATAGAAGTTTTAACTAACTTAGAGCTGTAACTTTTTTTCCTAAAAGAGACCGCCACCTAAGATTTATATTCTTCATTATATTTTTTTAGAGTAAGCGTTGGGCGGGGTGACCGGGCCCGCCTCTTTAGAGGGGTGATTCGGCCCACTCTAAATAAAAAAAAAAAAAAAAAAAAAAAAAAAAATTTTTGCTCATTTAATAATTAATAGCACGCGGTACTACAAGTTTTATATAGATCATCTTTAATTCTAGAAAGTTTTATTATTTTTTAAAAAAAGTTTAAATTAGGGTACCAAATGCCCTTCAATTGAATAAACTTTTGTGCAATGGCAGTTCTTTGAAATTGGGATTTAAATGAAGAAAAATTTGTGGATGGATTTTAATTATTTTTTCAGGGGTACACTCTAGTATGTATAGCTTTTAAAACTGGCAAAGTAAATTTTTGATCCAAACTGTATTAGTGGCAAAATCACGGGGGCCTAATTGGTCCGATTCACCCCGCGTAAAAATTGGAGGGGTGGACCACCATTGTTTTTCGTATTATACGTATTATTATTGACATTTTATTACGTATAAGTAATTTAAAAATAATAAAAGATAGTATAATGAAAATTAAAAAAAATGGAAATTTAATTAAAAAAAACGATTCAAAAAAAGTGTCAACAATTTCTGAGCGGAGAGGGATTGAAATCGGACCACCTGTATTTTTTATTCTAATTTATTTATTTATTCGTTGACATTTTATTACTATTACGAATTTTAATATGATAAATAATTATAATTAAAAGTAAAATTAAAAATATAAAATTGAATTTATACGCAAAAGAGGAAAATTAAAACAATGGTCTGATTCACCCCTCCAATGGTGGTCCGATCACCCCATCATCGGGTGACTGACATCATTCAAACTTTAATAAAACATTATTATAGAATTACATTATTATTTTTTTGTGTGCTTATGACCGACCATAGGCGATTTCAAAAAAAAAAATTCCAAAAAAGGCATTATGTGAGAGTCGGAGACGAATTTAACCTAAATGTGGTCCAAGTGCACCCGCCGACCTTATATCCTGTTATGTTTATAAAAAGTTGGGAGTGAAGCCCGTTCTGCGAAGACTTTTACCATATATACGGCAACCGGGCAATTTCAGAATTTTATTTTTATTGTTTTACAAAAAAACTAGAAAATTTACCAAAAAAAAATTTTAACAAAAGTTGTAGCAGACTAACAAGTGCAGTGAACATATAAATAAAATAATAAATAACAAATTTTTATTTCTTTCAAAAATTTTTCAAATTTTTAATTTTATTTAGCTAAAAGTCTGTGTACGAAAAATAAAACAATTGTAAATTTTCACCCAGTCTTTGAAAGTACAGGTTTTAAGCTAAGTTATACATATAAAATATATATATATATAATTGGTAGCACATTTCATTAAAAAGTTTAACATTTATGAAACCCAGGGCAATTCAGAATTCCATTCCATCTTCCTTTGTCTTTGTCTTCTCTGCCATGCACTCTTTGCTTCTCAGTTGGGAACCCCACTCCAGGGTCTTCAGGCTGATTTGAGGGTCTTGGAACCCACTAAAATTAGATCTGATGTCATTAAAAAACATATAAAAAACAGCTATTTGACCTAAATATGCATTCGGAGCCAGAATTCGTCTGGCTCGGATCCAACTTCTGACTGTTCATATGTGCTCCGGTCACTTAATTTAACATCAGAACTCTATTTCATCATACTCTTCTATGCACTCATCAAATTTCATCCCTTATGAGCATATCCAGTGTTTGGGGGCCCAATCCTCCCCTCACCCTTGACTGGGGTGGCCAATCAACTCAGTAATTATGGGAATCCACTCTAGCATTGCATTGGAAACCATATAAAATCTCATATCAACAAAAACTAAAAAAAGTTGCAAGGTTGCCAGATTTAACCCAAAAATCAACTAAATCTTGGGTGATGTGGTAATTATCATCTTACTTACTACTAAACGTGGAGGGAAGCTCATTTCAGCTAGGGTCAACCAAAAATGTGTAAAATTAATATATATTTTTTTTAGTTTTCTCAAATCCCCCCCAAAAAAAAACTATTTTTTTAGGAATTTTTAAAAATAAGTATTATTTTTATTTTTTTAATTTCTTTACATTAAATTACCAAATGCCCATATATTTTATTACAATCTAGAACTAATGTCTGTAAGTGGTTATAGTTTTAAGTTAACATTACCAGACTTAAAAAAAAAAATGGATATTTTTTTTAAATTAGTTTTAGTTGACAATATATATATATATATTATATTAAGATTATATATATAATATATAATATATATATATATTATATATATATATAATATAATATATATATAAATATATATATATAGTATATATATATAATATATATATATATATACCTAATATATAACCTAATTTTTATATATTATATATTATATATCATATATTAATATATAATAATATATATTATATATATATAATATTAGATGTAGTATAAAATAAACACTTTGTTTAGATGGTCTCTTTTGATGAAATGAAGCTTTATTAATATAATAAATACACAGTAATAAATAGAACATTTCACTGCTAGGCAACTCAAGATGCATTCCCTGTACAAACAATACTACATTTATATTCATATTTGCTTGTGCCCAAGTATATTATTTTAAAATAAAATATACCTTTAAGGAATAATAAATTCAATTATAATAATTAACTTTTTTATGTTCTATTTATTTTAAAATATTCCATTTCCATTTCAATAAGTATTAACAAAGTTAGCTACTAGCTTTTATGCTTTAACATGATTACAATTTACAAGAAATTCTTTAACTAACTAAATATAAAAATAAAAATAATGAAAGAAGATACCTCAATTAATCAGCCAAAAAGCTAAAATAAAAAACGCTATTACTCAAACATGACATTAATAAAATACTCCTTTAAGATAGTATCATTCAAGACTCAAATTCAAAAATTCACAAATGGTGATGCAAAAAAACATTAAGCTTTCACAGTATCTGGCGAGAGACTTCCTTTTTGAGGTGTTTACATCCTACCTAACTTACACTATAAATACGCTCTCTCTCGACTGATGAAGGAGTGCTGATAATTATTTGCCTGCAAGCACTGATAATATATTATATATTTATCTCTCTATTTCTCACTTCTATTGGAAAAGGCATTCTGTAGGCAGTCATCTCAGTCGTAGAGCCTTATCTGTCCTCTTCAGCATACTTGCAATTATATATTCTTGTCCGGTGTATACTGTCTCTTCAGTTTACGATATCTCTTTTTTAGTCCTTTGATGTGAATAATGGCTAATGCATGATGTGCTCCTATTAATTACAAAGTCTAACATATCCAAATCTCATCTTCAGTAGGTTATGTGCTGCAAAAGCCCACCATCGCACTATCAAGTGTGTTCCAGTTCTCAGATAAGGCGGCTTCCACTTCTCTGTCTTTTTTTGTTTTTTTTTTTCTTTTTTTTGTCAACGAGCAAGCTCCTCGGTTGCTATTTTAAGCATTCTAGAAGTGGTTTATCCTCGGAGATGTCCCATTCTTGTTTGGTTTCAGCTAGCTTAAGAATTCCTTATAATACCCATTTATTATTTATTTTTTATAGTCTGCACCGCCGCTCACTGGGCAGAACCCATTCAAGCGAGGTGGGGTTGAACGCGCTCAAAAAGCCAATCTAACGAAAATTACTCAAAAAAGCACAGATGCAGGCTTTAAAGTGAGGGAAATTAAATTGATTAGGAAACACAGAGAGAATTCCACAGAACAAGGTGGCAGGAAAGAAAGAAGACACCGCAGCAACCAGTCTGGAGTTACTAAACATCAAACACAAAACTCATTGTGCCCGACACAAGCACCCCTTCTACAGAGGGCGTCAAAAAGTGTTGTACGCGAGTGGATAGTTTCCCACGCAGCAACTTGCCTCTACAGACCTATAGAAAAGGATAAACACCAACATCGCGCGCAAATAAAATCAAGCGAATTAGAAGTTACAGGACAGTTATAATATTTTGGCTTTGACTCGACCCTATCCAAACGCCGGGAAAACCAGAGCCCCCGCCCCCACAGGATTATGAGAGCAGTACTCCATACAAGGGGGATGAGACCCTTGTAACCGAGAAGAGGAAAAAAAAGTCTTGCACTCTAAAGCAGAACTCCCAGTTTCTTTGGAGCCGCCCCTAGCAACCACTGTATTTGAGGTTTTCGAAACATTTTTTGTTTAGCTAAGGACAACGATTGTCTAGATTCCACAGGAGATTCTATTGACCCCTCGAAATAGATTGTAAAAGTTAAGTGTCTTAGAGAGAAGTTGTAGATTTGGGTTTTTTAGAACTTTAAATTTCACAAGCTTTGAGACGACCAACCCTGAAATTCTATCCAGATCAGCAGAAAGAATCGGAAAGATTAAAACGAGACAATTCTAGAATAGTAAAAGAGGGAGCAGAATTATATTGAGTTGAAGAATGAAGGATCTTCATTAGGAAAGGTTGATTTCAGTAGACGTCAACGTCCTAAATATTTATACAGAGCATCATTAAAGTCGGAGATAAACAGTAACCTGAGTAACACACTATGACAGAAAAAGAAGCGCTCCATCAACAAGACCAACATTGAGTGCGATTTAAAGAAAGCTAGACATAAATAAGCAAAGAGAAGAAGGAAACCAAAAGGAGGGGAGCTTGGAGAGCAGTGACGCGGCCCATACCCGGTCAAAGTGCTTTGGATATGTCAACGCCACCACACAAGTCTTCCCGTAGTTCCGAAGGGCGGAAAACCATAAATCTGTTAAATAGGAAAGTATATCGCCAGTAGATCTCGAGCACCGAAAGCCGTACTGGTAATCAGAAAGAAGGAAAAGAGATTCCAGATGACTAAGAAGTGAATTGAGAAGGTTTCAAAGATCTAGAAAGAATATAAGTGAGCGATAGGGCGATAGTTAGAAGATCAGAACAGCCATCATTTTTCGATAGGTGGACATATGCGGCGCTCCAACACTGAGGAAAGCTTAAGTAGTGAGGCAAGAGAATATAGTTGAACGAGGGGTGGGTCAGCCGGAAGCACACTTCCTCAAAACGGAGAGGAATGCCATCCGGCCACCCGCCTCCCTAACGTTCATAGATTTCCAGGACTCATGCACCCATCTAAATGGAAATGCCGTAAAGCATAGAACCTGAGAGGAGAAGGAGGAGAAGAGGAATGCCAGAATCTCCAGGGTTGAATTAGAGGAAATAGGAGGCCAAAGAGATGATTGCCTTTTCAGTTGGAAGTATTAAAAACAGAATCATCAGAGCGAATAAGAGAGGGGGAGAAGGATGATTACAATTGTTAGAGATGTGTTTGCAAGATGGCCCAGAGAGATTTGTTCAGTAGGAGAACAAAGGGTCAGCGCCATTTTCGTTTAATGGAAGTCCGCTTTGCCGTCGAAGAGTATCCCTGCACGATTTTCTAGCTGAATGAAAAATTGGCAAGAGTGATAGAGAAGGAGAATTTTTCCACACCCGATAAAGTATTGTCCTACCTGAATGGGACTAGGAACAAGCACGATCCAAACCATGTTTGAGGAGAAAAAATTTAGCCAAGAAAGGAATGAACCTGCTCATCCCATAACAATTACAGTTCCACTTTATCGGCTGAATCTGAAGCGTCTTAAGAATCGAAGCAGTCACTTCAATTTTATAGTTAGCGTAAGAACAACGCGACCGCCCGGCATTCGGCCCGAGTCAAAGTTTGCCAGAAAAAAATCGCATAGGGCAGGATGGAGGATTTGGAAGAAATTATTAAAGCTAATTTATAAGGTTGTCAGATTTTACCGATAGGAGCGAAGGTGGTGTATTTATAGAGAGAAGGGATAGTGGTGAAACACATAGGTCAAGTGGGTTCAAGAATCGGTTGGGACGATCGGAAGGTGTGTAGGGTATTTAATCAGTTGCTCCAGATGTGAGAATACTGAATGATTCGCTTTCCTCCCAACTAAATGCAGTACGAGGAACCAACAATTCAGTTTTGTGTGTTACATTGAAATCCCCTAAATAGTGGACCCATGTATTTGGATGAGAAGATAAACAGTCTCGTGAAAGTAGTAAGATAATAAAAAAAAGCATTGGAAAAATAGTTTCGTTAGGAGAACAGTAGCAGAAGCAAAAATATTGTGTAGAAGAAGAAAGATGTAAGCCACAGAACATCGAAGTATGGAGATTCGAGATTCTCGAGACGTTTATAGGAATGTTTATAGTTTTACAAAGGCACATACTCCAGCCTTCAAACGGAAAGTATAAAATAAGTTATAGTGGAAATATTTTAAACGAGTTGAAGGATGAATTTTTATCCATCTAGCCATCTGGTCTCAGACAAGAGCATAAAAGTAGGTTTAGATCTAGAGAGTAGTATTCCATGGATGCAAGTTAGAGTGCAAGCCATGAGTTGGTAAAGCCAAAGAAAGCCACGCCTTAGTGCAAATATGCTATCATACACACACACGCAATCCAAAAAAAAAACAAAAAAAAAAAAAACAAAGACAAAATGACAAATAGACAAAAACCAAAGAGAAATTAGGAAAATTATTCGTACGCTAAAACCTGAAAATTTGTAAACGATAGAAAGCGAAACAAAAATTCTAAAATATGAATAATCCAAAGGTTAAAAACACTTACTTTATCACACACTCACGAAATTGCTTACAAAAAAAAAAAAAAAAATTACTTATCCAAAAAAAAAATTAGAGATATATATATAATTATATATCGTCCAAATAGGTTAAATTTTGCGCTAAAAGACCAAGTTGGTTAAATGCTAAAAAGCTTAAGTGTAAAAATTATTGGAAAAAAAAAAACAATAATTTTATATATATATACTAAGTTTATATTTAATCTATATTATATATTCATAATTTTTCACCAAAGGTAAGAAGTATCTTTTGATACGCTTTGATACCGATACCATCCAAAAATGCCGATACTACCCGAACCGGATACTATCGGTACATCCTTGTCTAAGTAGTAAAGAATTATTATAATATAGTATATATATATAATAAATATATATATAATACATATAATATTATATAATATATATTATATATATATATATATAGGTATATATAGTTATATTAATATATATTATTATAATAATATATATATATTTATATAATCTATATTCTATAATTATACTATAATTTATATATATATAATATATATATACTGCTGTAATCAATGGGTGAGAGTTTGGTCTAGAAACTCTTCCTCCCCTCCAAAATTAGAGTAGGCTACTATTATGACTATCAAAAATTTTATACTTGATCAATTTTAATTTGCAAAATTGGAATTTTGGATCTTAATGCATTATGGAATTTCGTACTTCATAATTTCTACTTCTATATCTTATAATCTGAAGTGATAATACTGCAATTTTATATTTGTGATCTTTTTTATTCTAAATTATAATTACTAATTGCTTATTCATTGTTATTTATATCACTTATTACTGTAACTAAATAAATAATGTAATTATGTTTCACGCCTATGACAGCTATTTATTGCTATTTAATGTAGCCCATGCTCCAATATAAAAAGAAGAAAATAAAAAATTGATTCTATGATCAGCTGACCAGATG